>JAPMNP010646047.1:3803-14767 GCA_029874935.1 Atherina boyeri | reverse complement strand
CTCAAATACGAGAAAATGAACATGTAGATCCCAGACCACGTCTCATGAGCTTTGTCTCATGACGTGGTCTGGCGATAGCCAGGCTAAGTGGGACATGCACTGATGGGATAATTACATAGCCAGTTTCAGCAGAAACGGTAAATTAAGTTTTTTGTCATCAATGAGCAATGTACTATTTTTAAAAAAGGATCATACCCTAATTATATTTCTGATTGTAAATGTACAAATGAAAGGATACATTCATTTTCTAATTGAAACATCCATAAATTTTACATTCCTCCCACACTGTAGACTATTCAAGTACATCCACTTCAGTTTTAAATGCATATAAACATCTAAATTAGCACTGAGCTGAAATCAAAACTTTCTTGGGTTGCAAATAGCTCATTTGGTTTGTGAAAACTTAAAATAAAATTGTACTCCTCCAGTGGTAATCTGATTGATTAGGCAGAACTCTGGGCCTTGTGTACATGATGCTTTTGGGGCAAATTCTAACTTCAATCATAACTTGTGTCAAATAAAGACAAGGAAACCAAGCAGAGAACATTTAATAGTTTAATTATAAGCTGCTGTATACATTCAGTGATTATTCCGATTTTCATGTTGCCAGAAGCCATGGGTGAGACCAGCAAAACATTCAGCTACAAGATCTAGTTGGTTGTATGCAATTTGTCCATTTTCATTCATATGTTCCCACATTTTACATACTGTATACTGCAAAGCAACAATAAACCACATTGCTGATGTGCAACATGGTTCTTCCAAGACCTCTGTTCAAACACGGTTCCACCCAGTCCATAGTGTGCTGCTCGCAGGAGGAGAGAGCCGGTATTGCCACTGTGATCTCAACTTCACCTTTGAGATCAGCTGAACACAGATGGCACAGGGTGACAGCAGTGCTGACTAAAGCCAGTCTGCATGTCAGAATGCCCTCAATTGAAGCTGGAAAAAAACCTTGTTTGAACTTAACTGGATCCAACAAAAAAGTCGACCTATAGGTGGAACCAAGTTACTGCCTGAGGAACCCTGGAAGCTGTTCTTTCTCCTCCTTAGATACTAAGATTAAGCAACATCCTGCAATCTGTATGGTTTTGTGTAAATCTTTTTTTGGTTTCTTTTGCTATCTCACTCTAAGCTCATTGAACTGACACACTAATGTTGGTGCTGAAATCGCTTTTTTTGTTGTTGTTGTTTTTTTCTTTTTAAATTTAAAGTTTTTTTTGTCTTTTTAAAATTTTCTAGTAGCCCACACAGAAACTGGATGGCACAAGAACTGACCAATAAGAAACTCTTTACAACAAGGTAGACTGCAAGTCAACGGTTGCCAGGGATCACACAGTAAACGAAAAATAATTCAAATTCATTTGTGAAATAAAAAAAAACAAAAAACAAAACAAAAAATCAGGTTCAATATAAAAGCAGCGGACAAATGAACAAAAGCAAGTTAATTTCAAGTATAACTTACTCATAAAATAACTACACAGCATTAAATATTCTCATTTTACATTTTAAATTATTTATAAAATATATTTTGGCATATATGTTTTTTTTTATTTTTGTGTTTGTGTAACAAACGCTACTGTAGCTTCAGTTGAACACCAATGTTTATTCATTTTTTTCTCTTGAAACAAAACATTAAAGGGATTGTCACATAACAACAGGTTATTAAAAATGATAATAGTAAACCCTATACAGAGTTTCACATAGCAAGACATGAGTGACGATCCCTTCTATCCTAGCCCCATAGTCAAAAGTCAAAAAAAGTACAAGACCAAAGCACAAAGCTCTAATTTGTGCTCCACTGGCTACAATCAAAGGTTGGGCACAGGAGATTTCAAAAGAAGTAAGTCTTTTTTTTTTTCCTTTTTTTCATACAACTCATTCTGAACACAAGGATCTGTGTGTCCTACTTCCAGTGTTCAGAGCGGCTTGGCAGATAGTGAGTTCATTTAGCTCCATCCATGATAAAATATAAATACTGAAAAGACCTCACAGTCCAATGACACCGTGATGTCCTCGGGGAAACGCAGAGAAGATTTCTCTTAACAGTCAGGGAGAAGGGGTAAACGAGACAAAGATGCCTCTCGTTCTTTCTCCTGAACGCTGAAGGAGAGAATTCACAATATGCTTAGATGAATCCTGTGTATATCTGTGGTTGTTTGTTACGGTGACAGAGCTCACTATACAAAGGAACAAAGAGCGATTTTGGCAGCTAAAACAGACTGCAAAACCAAAAGAAGGCAAATGTCACTTTGTGATACAAAAGTAGTTCAAAAGGCATTACTGTACGTATGAATTGGCACCACAGGTCCAAACATGTAGTGTCCTGCTTTGGCTCAAGAGCTGGAGAGCTCCACTGGCCGTGTCCATGCAGTCAACAGTAACCTGCCTGTTCACTCACTGCAGACTGATAGAAAGGAAACTGAACAAAAGCAAACAAGGAAAAAGTACTGCGACTACAACAAAGCCACATCCACTACCTGGGCTTGAGTACACAACTAGCTGCAGCATACTACAGTTCATTATCATCAGCCCAAACTGCTTCTTGAATTTTGTATACTGCAAATGGGTGTGTCTCTACACGTCCACAGCCTGATTTTCCCCTGTGCACACACAGCTATTGCGGAGTATATATATATTTATATATATGTGAGTTTACACTGTATATGTGTACGCATGTTGGTGTGTGTCATCGAGAAGCTTGCTAAAGCACAATGTCCTTCAGGCGTTTGCTGCTGGGAGATTCCTTGTCTCGGCCATCTTGGAGAAGCGTATTGATTTCCCTGACAGCCGGCTCACTGTCCTTCCCCTCCGGCTGCCGCAGCAGGCTGTGGTTGGCAATACGCTCTGCGTCGCGACATTTCAGTGTATTGTAGGCAGATGACGGCTTTGAAACAGGACTCTTCAGGTGCACGGGGGAAGTAATGGGGCTGGAAGCCTCACGCCCATTGCCAGCTTCACGGACAGCCCCTCCATTGGCCTTGGGGCTACACACCTGAGACTCCTGAGTCCGCTTTCCCTTTAATTCTCCCCGTTCCACATCCTCAGACCCATCTTTGCCAAAGGTGGCAAAAGTCCTCTTGATGGTGCCATCCTCATAGTGTGGCACATCCACTGTGGTGGCCTCGATGGATAAAGCAATGACATTACGGGCATGCTCGGGTGACTTGGCACGTGCTGGGATCGGTACACGTGGCATCCAGCAGCGATCGGAGTGACCTAGGATACGGCACTCGTCCTGGCAGTGAAAGCCCTCACTGGGATCTGTGGAGAAAAAAAAGAGAGGAAAGCAGATTGTCAGATTTGTCTGAATAATTTGCTTCATTTCAAAATTCATGATAATTCAGCCACATGGCTATCATTTGATTTATGTGTCAAACCTATCATGAAGTTATAAAGGAAATTGATGAAAAATGATGGATTTTGTCTCATTCCAAACAGTCCAACTCAGATATAAATCTGATCAATTTATGAGTTGGATCTGAATGATGTGCTTTCCCACTGCAGCCTATCCACATCTACGGGTGACTGCAGCCCCTTTAACACCACACACTGATAACTGGGGCTGAATGTTTGGGGCACATCTAATGTGCCAATTAAATTATGTATTGTTAAATCAAAAGTCCATTTGCAGTTTGTGTATAATTGGGTTTTCTCTTCAGCAACATTAGATAAAAGGCAAGTTTAAACAGTGCAATCAGATATCTCAGAGAAAGACACCAGACGAGTTGCGGTGTTGCTGCCTGGTTCATATCTCGCTCCCTCTCTGTCTCTGTCATCTGGCGCCGAGTTATAAATATGTAATGATGTTTAACGCTGGAGTGAAAAAAAGATTTGTCTGAGTCTGTATAACTGTGCTGCACTTTGTTGTTCTGGGGGAAGAACTTTCAAGAACATCTTTGCATAATCATTTGCAACAAAAATGCATTATGGTATCATAATTAAATCTAAATTATGCAATTTAGTTTTTGTGTTTTTTATGATCCACATGTACACTTTGACAATCAAAAGAGACATAATATATGCTGTGTATCCTCATAATTTATAGATTATTACCTCATGATAATATCAGATTTATAGCACATCTGAAAAATAAATTTCAAAATAGTATGACAGAGGAAAATAGAGCAGATTATTTTCCAAAATTCCCTTCTGCAGCTTTACTGTGCTTTCCACTGGAGAACCTGCCACACACATGCAGAATGACATATTTTTGTGCTCCCCTACTGCTTGTTTCAGTCCTCTCAGCAGCCCATCCTCCTTTCCAAAGGCTCAGGATGACAAGAAGGGATTGTGAGAAGGATTGTGATCGACCCAAATGTGCACGCTTACATCTGGCAATCGCAGCTTGACAGATCACCTAATTAAAATCACTAATGATCTGTTTTTCTCCCTTCTTTTCCGCACTCATGAGAGGCACCTCTGCTAAGGCCCTGGGGATCGATATTTAAAGATTGGAGATGTGCTTTTCAGGGGCAAATATGCCAGAGCTGTCTCTCATAAAGTATAATCTTATGGGACTGACAGATAACATGGTAACTAAATGACTGGATGAGTGAGTAACTGGGATCAAAAGCTTATGGAGTCCAAATACAAAGTGTAGATGTGTTTTTTTCATGGGATGGCTTCTTAGCCAGCACCTGAGATGCAGTCTACAGTTATAACTCGTGTAAACATGTAATTCAATACATCTGGTGCAAAATATCAAATGATAACTTCATGCTATCCATATTAGGCATAATTATGCAGTTCCATAGAGCAGCGGTAGAGTTAAAAAGAGCAAAAAATTGGATATTTTCTCGAAGTTAGTGAGTGTATATGTTCATTTGAATGCGTGCTGATTGGAGCGTGTAACTGCAATGGCAGCAATCATGGAGACAAAAGGCAATGAGCTGAGGATTTTGTTTAAATACATATAATCACAATCTAATAACAAAATCCCAACAAAAACTATTCACAAGGTACAAAGAACATAACAGAGGGCAATGGAGAAAAAGTAAATATATAGATAAAGAGTGTGATGGTCCACAACAAGAACTTGTGCTATTTCAAATTCCTAGCATTCTTATAAAACTGGTTTGACTATGATCCTGTTTGCTGCATATCATTTCACAGATTCTTGACAATAAAGATTAAAAGGTCCAAAGTTTTCGCCACAAAAATATTATATTTTAAGACATACTTAGATTTGACTTGGGATTTGACATCTGTATATGATGCATTTAGATGCTGTAACATACATTTCAGCTATATTTAATGAATAAAACATTCCAACAAAATCTTTTTGACACATTTGACAAAGCCATTTTTTTCACCCCTGATTAAAAATGTGCAAGGATCTTAGTTATGAATGCAATTTCCTCTAAACACTTTGGCTTATTTCTATAGCCTAAAGCCCTCTCTGAGGCATGAAAAGCCTTGAGGCACAAAGAAACACACACAAGTTGCATGTTCTCTACTTAGCAGCACATGCATATGCAGTGAAAGCCATTTTCTCCCCTTTCCTTTAGGGGTGTATGGGAGAGCAACTGGGTTGTAAATGGCATTGTTACGAAAGCCAAGTGCTATTAACCATCACACATCCTGCCTCTGCTCGGAGCTTCATAAAACGCAGATGTTGCTCTAAAAGACCCTCAAAAAAACACTGAGAGAGAATTTAAATGAAAAAAGGTGGCAGGCCATCGACCTCTGACAAGACATAATCTCTTCCTATTAAAAGAGAAAAAAAATAAGCCAACTGTAATGATAGGACATGAATCAAAGGCTTTTACAGCCGCACTTAGGTTTGAAAGTCAACAAGTACAGAAAAGAAGGCAGTGAAGACACCTCCTGCTGAGACTGTTCATTCAAAGTCATCAGGAGAAATCAGGAAAATAAGCTTGCCAATCAGTTTCAGGAACACATTTAAAGTACAGCACAGAGCAGGATGTCACTGGGAACATTTCCGATCGATGATTTAATACCTATTAATTACTGAGGAAGGTTTAATGTGGGGGGGGGGGTGGATGCTGCTTGTGTTGTGCATTTAGAATACAATGCAATCTAACGACAATGGGGTCTAAAAAAGAAAATAAATTCCTGTATGTACAGCAAACTGCTGCCATCAAATCAGACATACTGCTCTTTAATACTGAAAGAAGGTCAAAAGGCTAGTAGAGGCACACAGGAGCACTTTCAACATGTGCAGGCATTGGAAAATAATAAATATTGCCCCTTCAAATGCAAGAGCCAAATCCTCCTGATACGGCTGCCCATGTTTTTCTGTTTGTAGTTACCTGGAATAGCATCACTTTGCATCAGCACAGGGAGCAAACCCACTCACTGCGTGCCATTTTATCTGAAACCTAACAGCCTGCCAGCAGCAGATTCAGACCTGTCTCTTCCTCTCAATCAGACCAAAGTGTCTGAACTTGTGTCTCAACTTATACCAGACAGATCTTTAGTTGCAGCTTGGGTATACTACAACCTGACTAGCTCATTGCTCACTTTACCCCTGTGCATGAGGGGATGTCATGATCTCCTACATGTTATACAGCTGCAGGCACTATTTTCTGGTTCTTAATGTTGCAAAAAAGAAAGAAAAGACAGAGAGAGAGATAGAGAGATAGAGAGAGAGAGAGAGAGAGAGAGAGAGAGAGAGAGAGAGAGAGAGAGAGAGNGGGGGATCACAAATAAAAGACTAAAATCTTCTAGCACAAAAGCAGAAGGATGAGTTCACAAAGAAAAGGCAACTCTCTGTTAAACTGCTCGAGCTTTCACTCGGTACTTTGCGTCCTGTTTGGCAAACACGTGGAACCAGGCTTGGAAAACACAGGCGCATCCCTCCAAAAGTAGCGCATGGAGCCTCAACCTTGATGTAATCCCACAAAATGGTTGTAAGCAGCTCGGCTGGAGGACCAGAGGCAGGACTGAGTTTGTCTGGACCCAGATTCAGGTGACAAAAATCCTCATTCTGGATGTCTTAGTTCAACTAAAACCACAAGGCCACGGGTACTTGCAGTGTGACACAATTCAGTCAGTTTGGTTTTAAAACAGATGAACCCTAAAAAGAATGTGGAGCAGCAATGTAGTATGATAAATCATTTTACAAAGAACATCTGCCACTTTTGGTTTTAACTACTTTTTGTATTTCTTCTGTATGCTGACATTTTTTTTGTAGCAGCAACAATAAATGTCCTGATTCTGGTTGTCATATGAAAATAGATATTTCTGTACAAAAAGCCAGAGTATAATCTACATTTTACTTGTGATGAAGAGGCTATGAAAGAAAATAATTTGGAGCAATTTAAAACAGATAGGCTATACTTTTCTCGTGGCCTACATAGACTTTACAGATTCTCTTTGATTTCCTGTTGTTTCCTGGCTGTTTTTGATTTGAACTCCCATTACAACGCCATGACAAAGCTATCAAACAGAGTCTGACAACAGTTTTTCAGCTGTTGACTGAAGCAGCAAACAGCAACTCTATCATTACGCTTTGACCCTGTATCCAAGGCAATGTGATGGGATGAATTTAAAATAAAAACGAACTCCATTTACAGAAACGTTAAATTAAAGTGACCACAGTTCTGAGCATCCCGTTTAAAGACAGTCAAATACTCCTTACCATTTCTGAATGGTCTGCAGAAGGCTTTTACTATATATGCAGCCATAATGTTGTCTGTCTAGCTCGGGCCTTGGTATTCTGGGAGTATCTTTGACAGTGAGATGGCTGTTTTCTAATTGCTCTCCATATTAATTTTCCATCCTGGCAGTCAGATGGCAAAGATTGATTAAATCTAAATTGTTACTACAGAGTCTTGATGGAGTCTGTGATGCAGACGCTGATGAAAACTATCACAGGGGAGGGGGAAAAAAATCTGATCTGGTTGCTGCAAAGAGTCGAAAACATGCTGAAGGCCTAACAGACTCAGTCCTGTCTGATCTCAACTCTGCGAATGGAGCTTAACATCTAGTCTGTCCTATCTGAGGACAGCTCTATGGCCAGCTGAGGCTGGAAGCTCAGCCAAGTAGCCTCCTACACTACTCACTAGGGAGAGTCCAAGCACTGCTGTCATCCCAGCCAGCCAATTCAGTCTGTGGGCCATAAATCAGCCTGGAGGCTTGGCTCCTGCGGGAGCGGCAAGATGGAGTGTGATGGTCTTGTTTTTACAAACAGTAGAGGGGCACCCTTACTGCGCCACGTAAGCCATCATTCTCTGCACAGCACTGAGTCCTCTCCTTCTCCCTACAGCATCTGGCTCAGTCACATCAAGCTATCCCCCCTGAAACCCCCAGATTCATCCCTCACAGCTCCCTGCACAAGGCCATCCTTTATGGCTCTCCTCCTTCTGTCCTCCACTCCCGTCTAATCAGGACTGCTGTCTCACATATATTGATGTAATTAAATGAATCCCTCATACAAAAATCACTTCCTCTCATCTCTGTCTGTCTGAGCAGAAGTCTTTAAACTCTCCCTCCGTCAAATATAAATTGTCGAGAATATTAGACACATCGGGCAGCCTTGTTAGTGAGGTCTTATGGTTGGTAAAGCCAGGAGTTCATTGGGCCCTGGTTCTGATTCTGAGCATTAGCATCAGTCAATTTATCAAGGATAAATTAACTGTCTGATCCACTCAGCACCGTGCCAACTGTCTGGCATCCTGTCCCTTGGTCCAGCCAGCTCATTTGTTCCCAAAAGATTATGATATGAGCAGGTTGCTTTCTTTTTTTCTTAAAAACATTTCAATTATTTTAAAGGCTTGCAGCAGACAAAAATAAAGGTAAAAATGTACTCCCACTGTTCATCTCCTCCCTCGCTACACCCCCATTCAGCAGAACCACTGCATTCTACAACAGTGTCCTGGTATAAAGAATGAATTTCCAAACTGGTGTTGACAAACAATGCAGTTGCTTCTAAATTGGTACAAACAGCATCTGCTTAACAGCTGTGTAACAACAGCGGGAGGAAAAAGAAAAGAAGCATTGCCTATGCTGTGTATAAATCACTATGTCATCGCAGAGTACTGTTCTGTTCAAGAGCAGGACCACTAGCCAATGGACTGCTTGATGTAGTGGAAACAATGCTAGCAGGTTGTCATGATGACATACGTGGGTGGGCTGGTTTCACTGCCCTGGCAACAAACGATATTTTGCAGAGAGGATTCTCTCACCCTATTGTGCCAACTCTGTGGCTCCTACGAGTCATAGAGTGAGTTTTTAAGCCTCAAAAAGCATTACCCTTCCCTCATATCATGTCATATGGAACACATAGAGGGGCAGGTCTTTCAGTGGTGATCTATTGTTGTTTAAAACCAGCCAATGTCATAATTCATGCCCTGGTTTTCATACATTACATGAGCCAGTGACCATTTAACTCTCTCAACAGGCACTGTGAACTGGATTTAACCCAGGCAGAAAGGCATAAAGAGATAAGCATGGCTGCACAAGGCTAAACTGTGTTAAATTGGTAGCAGAGAGCTTCTCAACACAGACTCCAGTACCAGTACAATACACTTATGTGGCAGCAGAACACCAGAAAGCCTGTGGGAAGGCCAGCTTCATCTCTGCCAGAAAAGCTCCCAACTGTTCAACCATGCTGCCAGTCCAACAACATGCCGAGATTTGGTGGAGAAAATGACACACTTCCAGCATGCGTCCCTTTCTGGACACTGAAATACTTCATCAACAGGATCAACAGGCCACACACATTATGTCAAGGTGTTGCTCTTTGTGTCAAGTAACTGTCTTTGTGTATAATTACTTGCACTGATTTTCGTAAGATTAATGAGGTTTTATAAGATCTTAGGATGGGGTTTTTGCAGATTCAAGTCTCCTTTTGTTGCCTTTTTTCTCTGTTAATATGGCATAAGAGAGGGAGGTCATTAAGTATATTGTGTTTGGTGTGTGATTACATATTGCCAATAACTGCAAATTTGAAATTAACTCTTGCTTTCTTCTGCTCCAAAAATGATTCCCACTATATTGCTGTGAATTGGGCCAACAATTTAGCTTAACAACTTTATGGTACTAAATTAGATACATTTGAGAACATATATGACATTTGGGAAAAAAATTAATCTGGGAATGTAATTCAGTGATAAATTTCAGAGAAAAAAACTCATCTTTGGGTTTGGAGTGTTTTCAAGAGACAATTTTTTTTTTTTTAAATCGAAGATGGAGGATGAAAAAGAATGCAATTACAGTGCAAATTAAACTGAAACTTGAGCACACCTTGTTCACATAATTTGATATATTTCCAGCTAAACTGTGCTTTTGTGGAAAAACATCTTGCAGCATGGAATCTATTAAAAATGTCTGAAGGAAATTTGGAAAGAATTGTAAATCTGTTTTGAATCTCTTTTCAGTTAAAACATTTACATAACCGGTAGTAACTGGCTTTAAACATAAATTGCAAGTAAATCCCAATTCTTCCATATGTTACTGCTCATTTGGGCCTTTGTGAGCATGTTAAACTTTTGAGCATTGCAACGCTTTGGTAAATGATAGATTTCTGACATGTTTTTGTAGCTCTCATAATGAAGCTAAAACTGATTACATTAAATAAATAATGTATTGCTTACATATTACAGACACTATGTTGATTGTGATGTGATGTGTTTTGGGAGAATTGCACAATAAACACATTTATAAAGCTTCTGTATTGTACTTCCAAATACAAGCTTCAAATTAAACTCTTCAAGCACCCGAATGGCAACACAATGTGTTCCCAAAATGCAAAACAGAAGGCTGCAGGCAGCCAGCCGGACCTGCCTGCCGCCTGCCACTGCTCTGCTGTCTGATCAGCTCGGCTCGTTCCCCCTGCAAAGCATCGGCAGAGGACATCTTTAAATACACTGGAACAAATGCTGTATTTCTGTGTTTAAGCTTGACCGAGCTGGCGAGCTAATTTGCTCCGAAACCCTTGAGTCTGGGAGAAGCAAGGGGGCAGAAACAGACACTTAAATTACATCCATGAATGGGGT
>JAPMNP010646020.1:0-17843 GCA_029874935.1 Atherina boyeri | reverse complement strand
ATCGGCAGATACTGAATTGCTGGGTATCGGAATCGGTATCGGGGTCAAAAAATGGTATCGGTGCAACACTAGTTCACACACATACAGACCTGAAATTCTCATCTTTTGGTCTCAAGAAAATTATTTCTAATTTTGCATTAACATCATCAATCCAGGCAGAAAGATTACCTGTTTTATATTAAATGTTTTGCACTTTGGCACCCCCTAACAAAGGCTGATTTAACATCCTTCTTGCATCCTGTCTCTTCTCTGAGCTCTCTCTAATCAGAAAAATGCAATTGTAAAGTATATCTGCCAAAGGACACTGCAGGGATGAGCATCATGAATGACAGTGTGCCTTCAAAACAAGTCAGAAGCACAAAGTTTTAAGGTCGGAAACTTTTGCAGTCTTGCTTTGGGGTTTGAAGAAAGAAAAAGAAGGAAGGAAAAAGAAAAGAAGGAAGATCTATCAAAGGTCATAAGAAAATTAATGTTGTTTGAAAACTAAACCGACTCTTTCTTTGTGGTTAGCAGCAGCTACTCACCTCATTGATCAACCATGTAATCATTTAAAAGGAATAAAAATAAATAAATAAATAAAATGAATAAATAACAAATCTTCACTGGATATAGCCTCTCAAAAATGATTACTTTTGGTTGGCAAACAGTTCATTGAGGGAAAACTTAAATTATTAAATTATCTCTATTATGGACCACTGAATGAACAACTCATCTAAAAGAAAGACCTTTGGGGCACGGTGGTGCAGCAGGTAGCGCAGCTCACCTCACAGCAAGAAGGTCCTGGGTTATATTCCCGCTGCGGGTGCTGAGGGTGTGTTTGTTGCTCCGCATCATCGGCACCCACACCCTGGGTGGGGGTGGCGAAGGGGCCTTTCTGTGTGGAGTTTGCATGTTCTCCCCATGTTCCCTTGGGTAGATAATGTGAGCTACTCCCACAAAAACATGCACCAGTCCTGGGCTGCACACTGCCTCCCCCTGGCCAGCCAGGGTGCCTGAGGGGGTGGGGAGGATCCGGCTGGAATAACGTGATCCTTCCACGCGCTACGAGCACCCGGGGAAACCCTGCCCTGTTGGGTGAAAAGAAGGGCCTGCTCACTTCTCAAGCAAGAAGGAGGCTTGGGCTTCAGTGCAGGGTCCGCCCATGGTTGGCAGAGGGAGAGCAATGCCCAGGACTATATGAGCACCGGGTGATAAAAGGGGAAAAAACACGGGATAAAGAATAAATAAAAGGAAAGACCATGAAGAGCTTGTGTTTGGCATTTTACACAATTTTTCTTATTCATTATTCTAATTCTCCTGCAGGACTTTTCTCTGCGTACTTCCACATGACTCTTAGTTTTGTTGGTCAGATGTTGGATGAGCTGTCAATCTTGTGGGTGTTGGCAATGGGATATTCTATTTGGTTCCCTCGCAAACTCTTCCCATCTTTCATAAAAGACAGGTAAGCTTGCTTTTTACCAGTTAATCCAGCTACAGATCGACTACTTTGTTACTCCAAAGTTAGATTTGTCTTTAATTCTTATATGGACTCCCACAAAACCTATAATATCACAACACACCACCTGAAACCTTAACTGTACCAGCCAGTCTAAGCACCGCAATAAGCATCACCGTCATGAAGACACAACATGATGCTGAGATCTTCAACCTAATATTACAGAGGGAGGCTTAAAAATAGAGCCCCACCCAAACTGTGTAAATATTTAACAATAAGATGGAAGAAAGTAATTAAAATTTGATGAGCACCACCAGACTACAATCCAGTTTTTCAAGCTAGTGGGGTGGCGCTCCTGAACATGTGTGGTTCAGGGAAAGGTCCGACCAGATGCAGGCCCGGGGACTCAGCAGGTCAGGTGACCCCAGAGCTTCTGTTTGAAGTGTTAATATTTTATGTTGGAAAATTACAGAACTCTGGTAAACATTGGAATTCTCTGGACTCATTTTGTTGCTCTTCATCTCTGTAACTATTATTTGTCCAGTCTTTATTCTATATTGTATATTTATTCATTTCCTTAGAGAAATGGCGTGAGTTGTCCTCCTTTACCTGAAACTTTTTGTTTTGATTCTCCAACCATAGGTCCACATTTTCTAGGCTAGTCTTAACGGTTACCATCATTACCACAGTGTCATCGTTTGTCAAACCAACAGCCAACGCCTACGCCTTAAACTGTTTTGGCCTCCATCTGCTTTACATCCTAGCTGTTGAGATGAGATGGTAAGAAAGACATTTTTCTTCTGGGAATTGTATTTGCACTTGACACAACCTTGATTTCTATGCTACTGCCAATCTTTTCTTCATCTCAGCTGCACTGACCAGAAGGTTCTACATCTCGCCAAGCTGTCTGTGGCTCTGTGGGTGCTCGCCATCTCTTGCTGGATTAGTGACCGTTTTGGCTGCAGTCTTTGGCAGCGGCTAAACTTTTGCTACCTGCACGGTATCTGGTAAGTCCTGATTGCTCTGCGTCTTCTCTTTCTCTGGTCTTGTTTGTATGTTTTGAACTCTGTTTTGCTTGTCCTGCAGGCACATTCTGATTGTGATGGCTGTAGCTTACGCCAGCACACTGGTAGCTTACCTGGACGCCAGCTACGAGATTCCATACTCCCTACCTGGACTACAATACTGGCCCTGTGATAAATGGGCAGTTGGTCTTCCACACATTGTCCTGAAAAGCACTACAAAGACACAGAAACAGTGTTGAAGAATCTCACCTTATATGTTGAAATTGAGATCCTTACAGATTGAGTTGCAAAAAATGTAAGGGGCGAGGGGTCTTATTTAAATGAAGGGTGTTATTGAAGAAAGCTGGGAAGTGGATGACTTACAGACACTTTTTTTTAGGCAGGGATGAAGCATTAATTTCGGAATTTCAACTTTCACAGAATTGCACTTGTTTTTTTACTCAGAAGAGACTAAAGTTTGATGTTACAAGAATGAAAAAGGGAATTTTGCTACTGTACTATGACTGTGAAGGTCACCTCTCTGAAGCAGACTTGATTCAATTCGTTTGATGAATTGGAAATTGTATTGAATTGGCTCCACCCCACAGGATGTTGAATTGGAATTTGAATTACAGAAAGTGGAATTAAATTCATTACAATTCAGAGAAATTCCTTAGCCAAACAACAGGAAAAGGTAACACTAGAATAAGGGGTAAAAATAACCAGCAGATTAGCCCTGACTTAAGTACAGTATTAATTGAACTTTTGCTACTTTGATATGAGGCTAAAGGTGATGTTTAAGGAGTATTAGTTTAGTATTTGTCATTTTGGTGCAGATTTATTTCCTTAACTAATGCACATATATCACATTGGCCTAAGCTTCTTAATTAATAAAGGGCTTAGATTAAGTTGCACAAGGGTAACTAATACTAAAGGAATGCGTACCCCCCATAATATAGTCACAACAGTAAAAATACTGTAAGTTATGGCTGATTTACTTATTTCATTTTGAGCGTTTATTCAAGTGTTACTCAGAAAGAATTTGTTAATTTAATTAATTAAATTAAACACAGATTCCCTCCATTTTGGGAAATGAGGTATTTCTCCACTATTTTTACAACTGAAAAGTTATAATACATCAAATTGTAGTATGCTTGTAAATTAGGCTTTTATTCTTAATTGTCAATGAATACAAAGATAAATACACAAAAGATATAATGTCAACATAAAGATCAAGGTAATAATGTTCATATGAAGTATGTCAAACTGTCATGCATGGAATATACTGTGAATCATGACTGGAATATAGCAAAATGATCAATTGGAATTTCATGGAATTTCATTTCTACTTCTTTCAATTCAAATTTGAAATTCAAATCTACTTCCTGTCCGAAACCTCAATTCAAATTCAATTCTTATTCCTCGAATTGAATTGAAATTTGGAGGACATTCTCAACCAGTCTGCTCTGAAGCAAGCCAAACAACAAAAAGCTCTTCAAGTTGCATTTGCAGCTTACACCATTGATTTCTGTCCCATATGCCTTTCATGTAGAAAGGTCAAAAATATTTATTTTTGTTGCTTTAGGTATTCTGTACCAAGGTAACTAAGAAATCTTTCAAAAGAAACCCCCCCAAAATTTGTTTGAATATAAAATATAGTAAAAAACGCAATGTATAAAATAAATATATGGACAAATTTTAGATCAGAGTTCATACCTATTTTATGTATTCAATAATTATATATAGTATGTGTGTTACTATTGCTATATCCTGCACTTTAAGGCTTCATGAGGGCAATTTTTTATACAATGTGCATTACACTTTGTGAATGAAATGTTTAGAAATGTTCTATATTTCTGCATAAATATGACATTAAACATCAAATTGTTATAGGTGATGAAAACAGGAAGACTACAATAGGTTTATTTATAAAAGAAAATGTTCCAGTACGACATATCTGTGAATTGCAAAAAGGATTTAAATTGTTCAAAATCTGGTGTGATGTCCTTGTGCTGCAGTAACTGCAGCTACAGGGAGGAAGTCCATCTTATTCCACTTGACCTTCGATGCAAGGATGTTGGTATTTTCTTTTATGAACTGCTCATTTTAGGTCCTTCCACAACATTTCTATTCGATAAAGAAGAGGACTTAGACACAGTCTCACTACAACTGTGGACAATAGACTCGTTTGCATTGAAGTTAAACTCGATTCCTTTGTGCCCTCACACACCTGTTACACACTTCTGTGGGAGATTTGTAGGTTGACCACTCAGAGATGATGACAAGGTGTCTTGTATTTAAGCCATTTTGAATTTATCTGACGCTGGATTGTGGAAACTACATGATGGTTTTGTAAACCTTCCCAGTCTGATGAGCATCAGCAACACTCTCCCTGCAGGTCCTGAGACATCTCCTATAAAAGACTTAACATAGTTTGCAAAGCTCAAACTTTGATAAATTACTGGGGGTTTTTTGTTTGTTTGTTTGTTTGTTCTTTTTACATAAAACAAGGTGGCTATTCACACCTGATTGTTGTTGTTTTTTTCATTTATTAAAAACACTTTTTAATTTCACAATCAAATGAGCTGCTCGGTCCCTAATTAAATGACCAAATATTTGTTTTTTTTATGACTTGATAAAATGTATTTGATTACAATGAAAACCAAATGTCAAGAAATTTTACTCTACATAAATGTAGTTAATTCTAAAGGCATCACAGTCTTAATGTGTTCATACTCTACATCGATATGTCTAAATACTAAAATAAACATGCTACTTTGGCTTTAACACAAAATCAGCTTGCAAATCAGCTTATAAAATATGGTACTTTAAAATAATGCATGGTTTGTCATAATGATGAATCATTTGAAAGAAAAAGAAACTTAATTAACTAAATTAACATACATTTCTCTGGTGTCTTTTGGAAAATAACATAGTAGCGTTGACTCAAGAGTCTGTTTGACTTGGTGGGTGACCCTAATTACCCAAAAACCCCTTTTACAGACCTTTTTGTTTAATTTTATGAGGTTTTGAGTATATTCAGGGACATTGTACCTCCACCCACGATGTTTCCTGAAGCACATAGATGCAACAATAGATCCTTCCCACACTCAAACATACACTCACACACAAATACATGGTGCACTTAAGTGTTTAACAGTGGCCTCTAGTGGATGATGAGCAAAGTAAATGTCTATGCACACCTCTGTGTTCTGCTCAGTTTCTATGATGCATGTTTCCATATTTTAGAGTTTTGCTGCCACTTAGTGGCAGTATCAGAAATATATGAAGCAGTCTGAGCTGTGGGCTCATTTTGGTGCTGTTGCTGGTGCTTTGAGTTAAGGGGTGGAGTTGTATAATTTACTGTATTTTAAAGTGTCACTGATCAATAATGTATGAGACAACTCCTCTACATATAATCATGAATACACAATGCTTGGTTTTATACATCTTATCAAGGTGTTTGTTCAGATTTCATTGAAGACTTATCACTTTAGCCCTAAGCTGTATTTTCATCCTTCTGAGTGATACAGTTGTCATTTTATTGAATAAAGGTGTTTGTTGTACTTTATTTGAAGAACTTTATATAATTTTGTCTTTAAAAAATTGATAAAGAGGCTTGATGTCTCACAACTTGGACACTCTTATAAATAACCACAGAGGACTCTCCTTTCCAAGTTTGACTTTGAGACGGATTAGATCAGTTTAACCATCAGGACGAGAGACGTAAAGCCAGTGAAACAGAAATGATTTTCCAATTTCATATCAAAATGTGGTCACTGCTGAGATCAGATAATAAACATGTTACATTAGAAAATAGCTTTCTTTTTAGTGGGTAAATTTGAAATTTGAGGAAGGTTTAAAGGAGCAAACTGAGGAGTTAGAAATAACATTGCATTTATCAAGATACAATCTATGTTGTTTTTTTAAACTTCTGTCCTGTTACACCTTCAACTGTATAAACATTGATTTGGAAAATTAGTTTTAAAGTTTTTCAATTTAAAAAGATTTGCCCAAAACCCTATCCACACTACACTGCAAATACATTTGTGATTGAACGTTTTTGTTTTTAAACTGCCTCTGTGGCTAAAGCTGATCTACTTGTACATTAGCAATGAGCACATTGAGCAGCAGCACTGATATTTTGATTGGTGATGGGAGAGGTATTTTTGTATCTGGTTTATACATAGTTGTTGTGTTTTTGTAACAGTGATCTTGTTATCTGACAATTATCCACGGCTGTTGAATAAATTGGACAATATTAGCACAATATGCACACTGCATGCTATTGTTCTTGATTTACTTTGTTACATCACTGCCTTTCAGTGAGTTGATTATTGTTCCATAAAGCTTGTTTGTGTAACAAATGTACTGAATTATAATAATACAGAAAGTCCCCATACTGCTGGTGTAGCCTATCATAACGAAAAATAGGAAAATTGTAACTTAATACATTTGAACAAGCAAATGAAAACATTTTTGTCATGCATTTGATTGAACTGTTTGAGCCTACAGTTTTAATTGGGTAGCGTTTATCATACCAAAAGCAAACATCTGCATTCGAACTCAGAAAAATCTATTAACATCGTGTGCATTTTATAATTGAAACTGAGCTGCAGCCATTGGGACTTGCTCACTGTCACTCGAGAAAACCAGCGGCAAATGCTTCAATTGTATTTGCAGCTCCGTTATTGGCCCGCCTTTTCTGTACTCTGATTGGCTTCTTTCAAGAAAGCTTTAATTTTCAGCTCTCTGATTGGTCAAAAGAGCTTTCTGTTTTGGTTGCCTGCCAGCAGCCGTCTGGAAGGGGAGGGGAGCCGTCTGCCTTCCGCTTCTGGGCTGGATTGACACACAATGAGGAGCAGAGGCAGGGGAGACGCTCCGCAAACGCCGCTGTAAATAAATACAACAATCACTGAGGCCAGAGAAACATGGAGAACCAGGTACAGTGGCTTTTGTGTATTCTTGTGAAATCTGAACTTTTTATGGGGAAAATGTCAGTGGGCAGCGCACTGGCAGGGCAGGAATGGATCCTCCTTTCTGTTAGCCAGAAGGAAAAAAAAAAAGCTCCTGCTGCTATTGAACTCGTAGTTGTTTGGCTCTGGAGCTATGCTAGCTGGGCACCCATACATCGGTATTTACCGCTAGCTAGCCACAGTCTACTACACCATTCAGCACCGCTGCATAGCTGTAGCCACAACCAGCCACACAAAGAGATCCACACCTGGTGTTTATTCTGCTCTGCTGCCTTCAAAAATACACACGCACGCTGTTAAACACTCCGGCGATGAATTTGAATCAATGTTTTGTGCAGCTAAGCTAAGCTAATCTGTGTATCAGGACAGTGTCGGCCGTTGGCTAAAAGCTAAGGATCCGCTACAAGGCGCCGGGGAAAAGATTTGTCCTCTCCAGGTTGGGTTGGTGAGGCGGGGTGTTGTCTCCTCTGCCAGCGGCCTGAAACCTGAACTTAGAGGGCTAATAAAACCAGGAATCTTCAAAGAGACTGTGAAGTATATTTGCATTATTTGTCCACAGTTGGTTAATGGTTAATGTTAACCCCATTCATGGTTGTAGAGTGTAAAATGCTTGTAGCATGTAGGAAAAGCTGTCAAAATCGGTTTGTCAAGTGTGAATCCACTCATAATGACCCCCCTTGGATTGGGTGGTCGTCATTAAGTCCAAGAACCCAGAATTTAATACATAATTGTAAAAGCTGGTTTGGGAACCAAATTTGATATACTTACATGTTTTAATTGGCACTTTTAAGGTTTATGTCTTCATAAAAAAGGTACATAATTTACTCTGAAGAAACACAAAAGTGGGTAAACCAAACTACATATCAACGCTCTATAAAAGAGATTCAGCTCTGGACCTTCTAAATGCCTGAGGTTATTCAAGGCTGTATTTCACATGGTAAGGCCACACACACCCATGGAAAGTGGCTCAGCCACTTTCTTGGAGCCAGTCTCCATTCAGCATTGGCCCTTTGAAGTTTTAACATCTGTGAAAGTGCAGGCAGAGGGAGTCTTCTGCTACAAGTTAAAACCAAGTGTACTGTTGTGATGCATATTTTGTTGTTGGTTCTGTTTTGTTCTTTTTAAGCCTTTCATCCATATTGCAAAAAATACATAAACATTATAGACATTTCACAATCACAACACAATGTATCTGTGCAATGTAATCTTAATTTAATTACTTTTCATTCATACATTTTATTTAACATTTAATGGTATAAAAACAGCATTTTGAATCTAATAGAAGTGTTCTATTTTGATCACTATAACCATATATTTTCCTCTAATTTTTGTCATTTCTTCTTCTATTATTTGATTACACCAGCTGTTTATCTCAAGATATTTAACCTCTGTGCTGCTGTGGTCATCTAGTGATATTAACATCAATCAATTTAGTTACAAAGCCAACCCTCTTAACATCGTTTGGACTTATTTTGATATGAACCCCAATTAAAAAAGGAGAACAGAGTAATGAAGAGAATGGAATTAGTTCATTCTGCAGCAAAATGGTGTCACTGGCACAAATGTGACTAATCAAATTAAAATTTTGTTTATCAAGCACCTTATACATGAACAACACAAAGTGCTTTACATAATAAAAACAATAATGTGTGCATATAACTACAACAGTTTTTGCAATGGTGGCATAAAATGCACAGAAAATAGGGCTATTTATAGCTAAATCTGCATCATAGTTTATTTATTTATTTATTTTTTAGGGCTGCAGTTTGATAGTGCTTTTAGAGGACATTTCTGATTGTGTCTAGCCTCATTGATGCAAATATACTTTAAGCTAATATATATGTTTTTAACTACAATACTAAAGGTTGGATATGGTATATGAACATGATGGCGACATCTACTGTGTCTAGGTTGTACTTACAACAATACAAACATCATTCCAGCCGTTGGGACACCAGGTTAGCTGCCGGCACCGTGTCCATGATGAATGTATTGTAGAGGAGTTTAACTGACAGCTAACGTTAGCCAAGTTAGCAAGTGAGTTAGCTTACCGATCCAGGAGGAAAGTAGCCATTTCTGTGTGTGTTTTGATGCCGTGGAAGTTTTCTATGTGGGTCCATCTAGTGTAGCTCCTCCTAAATTTACTTTAGTTTCTGCTCTTCTACGATCACTCCTCCTCTGAGACGGATAACAATATCTCTGAAGCAGCTGCTTGTCTTGCCGACTGCAGCATGTTTCCCAGTGCCAGCCGAGCTGTGCCAAACATATTGTTGGAACATAGGCTGTATTCGGCAACCCGAGATGGCGGCCGCTATTGGCTGGTACATGTAAACATAACGGCATTGTCGTGCCCATTGAAAATTGTATTTTATTCTATTTTAATTATAAATTTTCAAGGAAATGCTAGACTTTACTTTTGCACTCCTCTAAATTCCCTGTAAAGGTATTATTTTCTAAAAGCATTTAGCTTTTTATTAAATTGTTCCATATTTAACCTTTTAAGTGTGAGAGCTGGTCTGCTAAATCATCATTATATCATAGGCTGTCAGATTTGTTTGTAAAGACTGCTGTAGGATGGACACTACAGAAGAGTCATTATGACTTTCACAAAGACATGGTTCTGGCTCTAGCTCCGGCTCCGGCTCTTTTCTCGAGCAATACCAGTTTAACCAGAGCCGAAGAGGGACGACTTTACTACACGGAGGAAAACATCAATATCTTTTAGATTTTATCCTGAAAGGTGATGATTAAGTGGTCATGCTCGCTTATAACCAAAGGTTTCCCAAAATAAACGATACATTCAGATGACTGAGGGAATTTCATGAGATGTTAGGATATGAACACGAGCTTATATGAATCTAAAATTTAAATCGGTTACCTGGCAAAAAAATTCAGGGAAAATCCTGTTTTATTTTTGACTGATAATTTGAGTGTTTGATCTAAACTAGTCGATCTGAACTTTATTTTCGATGGTTATTCTACTGTCTTCACTTGTGGAAGACCAAGTAGGGGAGACGGTACATGGTCGGCTTCTTCGGTTGTAGCTGCTGCGGAGTCTGTCCAGCAGCTGGAAAGATGGACATGCAACACCACGTCCAGCTCCATCCTTGTCCAAGTCTATTTCTGTCACGGTATTGCTTCTTTATTCTTATTCTTTACAATGACAGGTAGGGTTGGTCTAGCTTCAGTTTCTTCTGTTTATCTTTTCTGTTTTACTTTATTCATCCATCATTAAGGTGTAGCGGTCTGGTGTTCAGGCGAATCCAGCCTTTACCCATCGATGATGTCACTGTTTGTAATTGATAACCACTATTTTTTGGTTGCCCTTTGGGAATTTTCAGGTTATGTGAATCCGCCGGCCGGTTCAAAATTATTTTCAGGAACCAGCACCATGCCAACTGTTGTGGCAGCCCAATCTGTGTGCAAACAGAGTTCTTATGTTTTCTTTTGTTGGATTGCTGTGTATGATTACTGAAGTTGGGATGACAGTATGAGTGGTCACACAGCTTTTTGTAATCCCCATACTCTCATTCACACACCCTATTTTCAATACTCACTTGTTTTCTTTGGGCGCCGTAAAAAGTCTATTTCTAACTTGCTAATGACTCAGGGATTGACCGTTTTCCAAAACAAATAACTGTTTCACCTCTATTTGTGTCCTGTTGTTGGTTGTAAATGCTGGCCAGCATGGAGGATTTATCTTTGCTTAAACACAACTTTGGTCACCGTTTGTGTCCTCGCAGGAAAATTTCCCGACTTTTATTCAGTCGTTTATTAGCTGGAAGAGATTAAGTGGTGTTATTTACATGGCATCTGGGAGTTCATTGTTTTCATGGGAGCCAGCGTGTCTGCCAAAATTTGTATTTTCCTTCAATCGGAGCATTGTATGAGAGGAAAAAGAGCTTTGTCATGCCCACATCATAACAGTATTACCATCTTTGTATTATGTTTGTTTGTATCCTCTGCATTGCTTTTGACACAAATAAATAGATGTTTAATTTTTGGTAGTCTACTGAAATGCTTCCTGTTATTCCAAGTAGTTTTGAAGTTCTGTTCATTTTTATCTTATCCAATTTCACTCTAAATTCATGTTGGTACTACCACAGGCTCGTGTTGGCATATTGTTCTTTGAGCTTCCTGATTGATGGTGGAAAACAACAGTTTTATTAGACCTATTTTTCAAGCTTTTTCATTTATTTCTTGCAGCCTGTTTTGTTCAAACTTTTTATGGTTTGACTTTACCTGAACGCACCAACATTATGATAATTTGATGTCCTTTGTTTTGTGGACTGCTGGTTGGGAAATGTGTGACAAATGTAGTTGTAATGTTGGATCTAAGAAAAAAAATAAAAGACAGGATTAGGTCATTTTTCATTTCATTGATTTATTTATCAATCATTAGTTAAAACTTCATTTTTGACTAATCAATATCTAAGGAAATTTTGTATTTATTTTGATATTTATGGAAAAATATACATCATTTTTTGTTGGTTTGCATTGTTTCACCCAAAATTGCAAATATTGGCTTTCAACCTTTTTTGTTCTTTGAACTTTAGCCAGTATTGATGTTTTTATTTAGTTGTAAATGTTTTGGGGGAAAAGTGGGTCTTTGATTGGACAATATGAAATATTAACAGTTTCAAATTCGGATATTATCGGGGCTCTGAGAGATGTTGATGATCAAATTGTATTCAATGATTGATGATCATTTTCATTTTCCCTTTACAATTAAATCAACCAAAGAATTATTTTCATGAATAATTAATCTGTTGACTCATATTTGCTAATTGCTCAGACTGGCTTGTTCAAGTCATCTTCAGTTCAAGATCATGTTTAAAGATCTTTTCTTTGCTTGAAAAATGACTCTGCTGGTCATTCATTCATTAAAAAAAATTCCTCATTAATTTTCGGCTTTGATTTATGAGCTTAATTTTCTTTTTAAGATTATTGGTAGATATCCCTTGTAAGGATTCAGCCAATAATTTTTTTCTTTCTAATTAATTAAAATGTATGTAATGTAGAGAATTAATTGGTTACTCTTTTTAAAATGTTAAATTGTTAAAAAAAAAAATCCGTGTTTTACAGCTCCACAGTTGAGTGTTGAATATCTAATATGTTCCTGTTTACTGGCCGGTATTATTTTCTATGTAAAATCACAGCCTTAGTCTGCGTGTGGCTCATTGCCATCCTGATTTTTATATTTTACTTATTTGATTTTGTGGACTCCTCATGGGGAGTGGGTGTTGATGATCAGAGCGACTCCCTGGCTGCTGTGGGTGTGGTGGAGTCTGGAGTTTAAGGGCATTACTGTCACAGAATGGCCAGGCGGAGTGCCAGACAGGGAGCTGTGTGTGTGTGTTTGTGTGTGTGTTTCTGTGTGAGTGAGCTGGAGAGTGCCAGACCAGCTCATCTCAGTCCTGTCCCCCTAATCCCCCCACTCAGTCCCAGCTCACGAGCTACTCAGTGCTGGGGCTAAATTCCCACATTCTTCAGTCCTTCCCTGGACATAAAGTGCCTTTCTGCCCCCCACCCCCACCAGACCTGACCCACCCCACCCCTTGTTCCTTGTCTGTATTCGGTCTCCTAGCCTCTTAACTTCCATGAGCCAGTCACCATCCACACAGCGTCTTTAGCGTGGCCTGGTGCTGCCATTGTTCTTGGCAGACAGAAGTAGCCCAATAATGTGGACCTCTTCTGGACAAACCTTTTGAGATCAGTCAGCTCAGGTGGCTAATCCCTCTCATTTCAGCGGGAGCTCCCCAACACCAGCTTTGTCCGTCCATTCCCTCTCCTCTTGAATTTCATAGTCTTTGCCTTTAAGTAAAGATTCAGAGGTTTTTGTTCAAGGTGGAATCGAGAAACGATGAATAATGGACTCTTGGATTAATCTCACCACTGGTTTTGCTTATGTTTATTTCATAAGCTACCTCTGTTTGCAAGGCGTTTTTGCTGCTATAATTCATCACTGCCAGGGACCAGAAGGAAGGGCTTTGATTCATTTTCATTATCGATCAGTTTGGATTGGATTTTCATAGTCGATCATTATAATATATGAAATGGCTGCACAGTCAAAAGCTGTAGTGGCCAAATGTCAGTTTAGCTCGGTTTGTTTAGTTTACCATTTTAAACAGGAATACCAAAAATTCTCAACTTTTTAAGAACCTGAAACTAATAAATGTGTTACAGGATTTTCATTAGAAATGGAAATGAGGTCAGAATTAGAAATCTTAATATTAAAATAAAATTATCCATGCAGGTTGACTCTACCAAATGACTGACCAGTAACCTGTCACATTAAAATATGTGTTTTTAAAGAAGATGAGCAGACTATTTCTGTGATAATGCCAGGTTGTCATTTATCAAACAGAGATGAGAAATCTGATTTAGTCTCAAATCCTCTTTCCAGAACTGCTGTACACTAGAAAGGAGAAAAAGTGTGGATATTTACCAGTTACTCTATCNGTATTTAATGTATTTCTTCTTGTTCTTTACAGTGCACAGTGCAGGTGAAGCTGGAGTTGGGTCACAGAGCTCAGCTGAGAAAAAAAGTGACATCAGAAGGCTTCACCCACGACTGGATGGTGTTTGTCCGAGGGCCAGAGACAGGCGACATCCAGCACTTTGTAGAGAGGGTCGTCTTCCGCCTGCACGAGAGCTTCCCCAAACCCAAGAGAGGTAGGACAGAGCAATAACAGTTTGAACACATAATTACACAATCCTGCAACCTGCAAGGGTTTAACTTTACTGCCAAAAGATAAAAACAAATTGTATATAAGAGAAATATATGAATCAGAGCTTTTTGGCTCCTTTTTGGGAATTAACAAAAATGTTAAACAGTTCTTGGTGTTGCTTTAGTTCCACCAGACATCAGAGCTCTAATTTGTAATATTAGGTTGTTTACAAATGTTTTCAGTGGTTGATTTATTAGATGCCGATCATTGAAACCAAAGCAAAGTGATCAAAAAAATGGAAAATAGTTTTCATCACTCTTTTGTTCATAATAAATTGTTTTCCAGAGCTCATATTTTTGCTTCACGTGACTTGACAATTTTTTGTCAATGACATAGACTAGTGGTTCCCAACCTGGTGTTCCTGGACCCCCAAGGGGGTTCCCCAAAAAGCACAGGGGGGTCCCCGTGGCTTTGTCTGTTCAGAGTCAGCGTGATTTCAAGATTAAGGCCAAGTCCACACATGGATGAGTTGAGGTGTATTCGTTTAGGGTTTTTTTTATTTTATTTTTTTTTATTTTTTTTATTTTTTTATAAATCATTTGGGTGTTTTGTTCACATGGAACCAGTGTTTAGTTACCCTAAGAAAACTAACTGTCCACCATTTCTTTAATGAGACATGTCTGAGATATGCCACAGTGCAGATGATTTGTCCTTATTATTTTTTTTTTTAAATAATTAAGGCTACATCTCTTGATAATTACCTTAACTTTGGTTTTATCAAAGGACTCAGCCAGATTTAATCAGTTATAGACAAGAAGCTAGTAATACAAGCATAAATCCAGGCATGGTTTCAGCACAGGGTGGGCAGGGAATTTACAGCATTTTGCTTGTTGCATGAAGATGAAAATCAGTTTGGAACCACTGATATAGACCATATACTTTGCTTTTCCATTAATGAAATCAATTCTTTAATGTAGGACTTGTGAATAAAATACAACTTAAATTAGTATTGCAAGTGACAGGTGTGTGTCTGTCTGCAGTATGCAAGGAGCCTCCATACAAAGTAGAGGAATCGGGCTACGCAGGCTTCCTCATGCCTATTGAAGTTTACTTCAAGAACAAGGTGAGAACACCTGGATAAAAGTTTAAAAACAGACTGTAAGTGTCTATGCAGATGTTGTGGATGTTGTATGAATAGATTATGTAATATTTGTACATTTGAGGGGACTAAACACAAGACTCTTTATATACATGTTTAAGTGATAAGATGAAAGGGAAGTCTTCAGTGTTCATCACTTCTTTTTTGAATGTCATCTTAACCATCACATTACAGGATGTCGTCTTAAATAGGGCCATGGATATTATAGAGGACCATTCAGCTATATGTGCATTTAGAAGTTACCCTGTCCTCTTGGTTTTTACTTATGACTTTGTTATATTGATTCCCAAATAGTCTGTTGATATAAAACTCTCACACAAGAGTAAGAGTTTTCACCAACTCGCTAAATTAACAAATTAATACATGAAGGGGCAGAAAAAAAGAATAAAAACAAACTCCTAAATCTCAAAAATCTACTTTAAAAACTACAAGAATACTGCAGGAGAACCATGAAATTGGTTCAGAAGCAACAGGTATCAGTAAAATTGAAAAAGCTAGAGAGGAAAATTACACACAGATCCTTTCTGAATAGGTTTAATTTAACTGCCCGCAGCATGTAAACCAGCCCTCTTCCCTGATACAAATGACTCCAGTCTGAATGGGGTTTGGACTATGTTTACACACCCAAATGATCCAGATGATGAGAAATCAGATTGTTACAGTAGAAATCAGCCCATGCTGATCAGATTGATTCTTTAATAAAGAAAACGTTTTTTCCCTATTGTACTTACTTTGTTCAAAATCAGGTTAGTGACAAAAACAGATGTAATCAGGTTACGTAAGTGCATGTAAATGTTGTAAATGCTATGAAATTATTTTACTGGTTTTGAATCTAGAAAAGTTTAAAATCTACTTAGTAGTTGTTGTAAACTGGAATGATTGATTATGTAATCAAGTAGGTGCGTCTATTTCAAACGTCACTGCCTTCACACTTTCATGCGTCCCATATGTTATCATGATTGTTAGCCAATATATCCACCAAAGGGCAGTGCAGAGTTTAGAGTTCTCCTCAGGTGAGACGTCAGTTTCAGACAATCGAAAATATGGCAACGGTGGAGGCGATCAAGATAACATACACTCTCAGAAAGAGACATAAAATGGGGTAGCGCAGTAGATGGTGGTGGTCTGTATGGCCATTAAATACACTGCTTCTTCTTTGTTCCTTCCGCATGTTGCATATAACCTGACAGCTCAACACTGCCCACTGAGGTTTCCGGTGGTATTACTCTTCTTGCTCCATCAGGATACAGATCTGCAAGGTCCCCAAAAATGGAGCAAAATTCACACGTAAATTACCCACAAAATGGACGAAATGCTCCATATCCATCTTTTGCATAGCACATAGATGGGCCTCAAACAAGCTATAAGATAAACAACCACTCTACTCTCATTACAAGATAAGGTCAATATCTTAAAGGTGTACCCACCATCATCTGCAGTTCTTTATGATATTAAAAACATAGACTGCTTCAATAAAGAAGGTATTATATTACCTTTCTTTAGTGCGCACTTAGCTTATACTTGGTTATCAATGGATCTGTCAGATAGATCAAGGAAACAGTAAAGGGTAAATATGAGCAACTATAAGTTTGCAACTATAAGTTTTATCATAACACTTGTAAAAAATGCTTTTTGTTTGTAAAATGTTTCCAGGGTGGCTTTATAGATTTTCCTCAGCTCTAATTGTCCCTCCTCTCGACAACTCTGCAGCTTCACTCAGGAAGTTTCTTCTTATCAGTGTGCCGGCTCCAGCTATGTCTGCCTGTTTTATTGACCTCCTGGTTGATAGTTCATTCATTCTGCTTTTATCTGTTGGAAAATGTGTAGGTATTGAGAGCTGCATGTGTGCTGAGCAACAAAGCAGAAAGACAAACACAAGTTGGTTTGTTTCTCACATAACTGTTAGAAACAGCCTTTATTCTCTTCCTTTACTGCAGGAGGAGCCAAAAAAGGTGTGCTTCAACTACGACCTGTTCCTTAACTTGGAAGGCAACCCACCTGTTAACCACCTGCGCTGTGAGAAGCTCACCTTCAATAACCCCACCAAAGAATTCAGGAGAAAGCTGATCAAAGCCGGAGGGGTGAGGCTTCCCAACACAGTGGCTCTTTACCATGCTGACTGACTGAAGGCTAAACAGCTGATTAGAGTATGAAACAAACATCACAGTGTGAATAAACAACCACATACTGGGTTTTACAATGATTTCTTAAATAGAGCTCTGAAATGAGAGGAGCTTACCATCCTGTTCCCTGTGCTCCGGTTTAAATCTTTGAACAACGTCCTCAATGCTGAGTGTGTGCAAGTTTTTTATCCTTAAGTTGCCACAGTCTGGCCTGAAGCAAACAGTCGCTGCTATAGTTGTGTGGCTGCAATAGTCTAATAATGGTAATCTGATAATGGGCATGCTGCCCAATGAAAAACTAAAATAACTTTTAAGTCCATTTTAAATTGGTTTATTCATCCATATATATGCTTTATAAGGCTCCAATAGTGAAATGAAAATGACTGTTTTATTTTTGCGAGTAAGGCTGCGGTCACACCTGGGTGACCCGGTTTTGAACCCGGTTCTTTGAACCGGGTCCTAGCCCAACTAGCAG
>JAPMNP010646017.1:0-10660 GCA_029874935.1 Atherina boyeri | reverse complement strand
CCATAGGGTGATGGACTCTGCTTGGGGGAGTGGTAGAGGGGGGCTGAAGACTTCCGGGCAGGGGACTTTCCAGAGCCATGAAAGGAGCATGAGTCAGACAGGTGCATGTCAGTGGGTGGCTCTTCGTAGATTGGAGGGGGCTGATACTCTGAAGGCGGCTCCTCATAGAGTGGGGGTTCGAAGGCATAGCGGGGTGACGGAGGCTGGGAGTCGGCTGAGGGCCGTCGAGGGGTACCTGTGCAGCCCACTTCAGCCCGCTTGAGAAGGGGAGACTGCCGGCGATCAACGTAGAGGACCGGGGAGCCGTCAGATTCTGTAGGGAGGTTTCCTCCAGAGGAATGGCGGGTTCGTGTGGCAGTTCCCCCTCCAGAGAGAGTCCCAGCAGCTGGGGGGTCACAAGGAGAGTAACCATTTCCCTGATGAGCCAAAAAGCTGGGCTCTCTGTCCGTCACCTTGATCAGCATCCGCTCCTTGGTACCAGTATTCCACCTGAAGGGAGAAGTCCTGAGAAGAGAAGAGTAACAGTTTTATATTTCTTAACAGACCAGTATCATGAAATCCAGTTCAGGACATTAACAGCTGCATGCTTGCTCGGGTCAACTAAACACTGTTCGTGCAAGTGGAAACTCTCACGTGGTTGTCAGAATGTCGAAACAAATATAATGGTTTCATTTACATTGATTAGCCATGACACTATTACCGCCTGCCTAATATTGAGATCTCATACTGCTACAGAGCTTTGATCAGTCATGACATGGAGCCAGATCATGTGATCTTGAATGTCTGATACCAGGACGTTAGCAGTAGGTTCTTTGGACAACAGTACACAAGATGATCAGTGTTACTGACTTCACCTGTCTGTGGGTTTATTGTTCTCACTGATCACTCAGTGCATGTTTCTGGTTTATTGGGATGGGCTGTTGTTGTTAGCTGTCCAGCCCTTTGCAGTACACCTGTCACATGACATATACAACATTTCATACAAACTGCAAATTGAAATGCAGATGATTAAGCAGCTACTCTCGTCCACTCCAGGGGTCTGTACTATGTAGATGTTCTGAATTTTCAGTATTATAAAGCATCATGGCAAGTGATCTTGGAAATTAAAATAATAAATGAACATAGGTAAGCTACACCTTCTGACCAATCAGATCTCTTGGTAAATGAAAAAAAAAACTGTAATCCATCTGGGTGCTTTAATTGCTTCTATTCATTCTTTATTTAGTACATAGAGAAATTATAGCAGCTATCAGTGCATCTGAAGAAAACATCTGCAGCACATTCATTTAACACAATCCAACATCATCCAATCCCATATCATCATGATGTGGCAGTCACATTGATGTCATTCATTAAAACTTCCCATGGTTAGCATTGTTTTTGTCATCATGCGTTTGTAGCCCCTGATCAAAATGAAAGTTATTTACTAAATATTTCAGAGTGATTACATTCGGAGGCACAAACACAACCCTGCAGGAAGTCGGCACTTTGCTCATTTTTATGGAAAGGCTGCTGCTCGTGTGATGGAGCCTGAATGCAAAGCACAGGCACAGAACCACAACACAGTAGCGTGACAACAGTGAATCGGACCATGATGTTTTTATAGTCACACGGATTCACAACAGAATGCTCCCACAGGTGTCAACACACTCTGAATATACTAAAGGCTGTGGCCCAAAAAGACTCACCAACAGCAAAATACCAGTAGATAGAAATGGGAGATATAAAACCGGAGATAAATCACCAAACACTTCTTGTAGCTATAAGACATGACTGACAGATATGACTCTATATGATTCTAAATGCCTTGTTGTAGTTTTAAAATCTATTCCACACACATGTATTGTCCTGAAAATTACCTCTGTTGTGTTGATAAGCTTCTTCTAGAAAAGCTTCTTTTTTTTTTCTTATAGACAAGTTATAACTTAAAATATTTCATTTACATATTTACACAGTGTAAATATAAACATAAAAAATACAAATAAAGACAAATAAACTCAATTATAACTTAAATAAATGGGATCTAAAAAAGCATTTAACAGCAGAAATATTTCAATACTGTTTTTGTGGTTTACAATCATTAGCATGGTTTTAAAGATATTAGGAAAGGTTCAAGTGAAAGCTACATATAATGTATGGGCTTTTTAGCCACGGTTAAAGCAAGCTTTTGGCAAAAACAAATCAGCCCACAACCATTCAGTCTTCCTCTCAGCAAACAGGTCCCCTGTTCTGCTGGTCAGAACAGGAGATAGAAGAGGAGGAGGTGGGTCGTGTGGGCTGCAGAACAAGAGGTGAACGGCTGAGAGGGAGGGAGGTGTGAAATTGATTGCGGCACTGGCCACCAACAGCTTTCGCAGAGTGATCCCCCGGACCTGAACTCAATGGTGGCTGTGTGAGTGTGTTTACTGGTGAATGTTAATATGCATGTTTGTGTGTGAAAGAGATGAACAATGAGGGAGGGATTAAACCTTACTGAGCTTCTGAAAATGTACTGCAACATGCTACATCCTCAAAGCTCTCAATTTATCTATCCATCTACCTATCTATCTTGTCTGCCCATTTCCATTTCAAGCGTCATGAACTGACCTCTTAAATTAATAAACATGTTCTGTCCATCCTATCTCTCTATGTTACTACAGCATCAAGCTGTGGTTCCTCTGATTTCACCTGTTTTTATTCTGATGTTTGTTTCTACTATCTGGTTTCTCTCATTTTATAAAAACATGAAATAACATGTCTAGTGGGCATCAAAGCACTTCAAGGACCTAGTTCATAGAAAAAGGAATAAATGATCAGTTTAGGTTCAATTGGTAGGAAGCCAGGGTATGCATGAACGGGGAAAAAAGGCAAACGCCATCCAGAAAGATCCCATCTGAGGTTCAAACCAGGAACAGAGCTAACCACCACACCATCAAGCAGCCCATTTATATCCACTGAAAGCCAAGTTGATACATTTTAATGCGTTCTAATATAAAAAACAGATATCTGTTATGAATATGTCCATCCATCCATCTATTTTCTGCCGCTTATCCAAGGTTGGATCATTGTGGTAGCCACTTCTTCTAGCTAATTTGAGTGGAATCCCTTGGCATATCAATCAATACAGTCACTCATAAAACCTCTGAATATGCCTTTATAAAATAAACACACTGTATTTTAAAGTATAATAATTAATCTGGTCTTAATAAATTGGCAAAAAAGGGCAGTTGGAGATCATCACATGATTAATAGATCTTGCATTCAGCAGCATTATTTAGTAGTGCTGGGTCAAAAAAAATAATTGAATCGATTCAAATTTAATCAATCCAATATCAACTCATAAAACGTGGCTTCCTCTTCCAGTGACAACATTCACCCTACTCTCGAGTGACTAAGGAGGAGGATAAATGTTTTTTGGTGGATTATGTTCACAGCTGTGACAAGGCACCTAATCATACCAAAAATAAATTTCTGTTGCCAAGATAATGCCAAATTTGGATTTTTTTTCAGTCACCATTGGACTACATTCACCTGTAAACTATTTAGTAGCTCATTACCTTTCACATTAGCAGCTAACTCGAAAACCGTGGGCTCCGCCATTTTCAACAAACACTGAAAGTTTGATAATGATAACAACTAAGTGATGTCACAATGCATGTACATCTTCATGAAAATATTTGATTTTGAAGGTCATGTAACCGGGCTCAGTGTTTTATAAAAAAGTTATCTGAGAATGTCTTTAATATTCAAGAAAAATGGGTGTTGTTACATAGATATCTGTAAATGAATTGATATTGAATCAAATTTAATCAAAATCAAATAGAATCAGGCAGTTGTGAATCGAATCGGTTCAGAAAATTAGAGGTGACACCCAACCCTATACTTTAGTTCCTTTTGGCAATGTTCATCTTCTTCCTTCTTTTCCTTTCATCATCTCTTTCTCTCAACTAGATTTGACTGTTTTTTGCAAAACAAAACTAAATCTAACCAGGCAACAGTGGGAGAAGGCAGAGGTGATGAAAGAACAATCCTTAAAAGATGGGATCTCATCCCAGCATGCAACACAGTGTGATGTATCCTGTCATTCTCTATTATTATGATATCTAATTTCACCATCATGATATCTAAATAAATAATTGGTAATGGCATGAGATAGCTGGTAAAAAGCTTATTATATAAACACAGAGTTCACAGAACTGCTGTTGTCTCACTGACTTTACCTTGTATTTAATGATCTTAAAGCTCCCGACTGAAAAATACTATTTTTTGTCTATGCTAGCAGACAGCATGACATTGAGGTGACACCATACCAACTAGAAATAAACACTGAGGGTTTAGTTTAGTTTTTCTGGTCCTTGCATATCTTATAAAACACTGGAAGACACAGTCTAGCAATGTAATTACTCTGGATGGCTTCCAGTACTACTGTGAGGTACCTTGGAGGTATTCTAGACCAAGATATGTCTTTTGAATCGCATAAAAACATAAACAGGTTTCTAGGACCACCTTCTTCCACCTATGTAATATTGCTAAAATCAGGAAGATCCTGTCTCAAAGTGATGCAGAACAACGAGTCCATGCATTTGTTACTTCAAGACTGGAATACTGAAATTCCTTATTATTGGGCTGTTCCAGAAATTCTCTCAAAAGACTCCAGCTGATCCAAAATGGGAGAATTAGCAGGAGACATTCAATTTCTCCAAAAGTCTTGGATGTGAACAAATTTTTGGGTGTTGTGTAATGCTGTATATTAGTAAAAAAAACTGTTTTCTAGTCTTCCCCAGGAAATGAGCAGTCTTACCTGTCTGCTTCTTCTTTGCTGCCCTGTTTTTCAGAAAGCTCCTGATCAAGAGAGGAGGAGGTGCTTCCCTCTCGGCTGACCCCACTGTTACGCCCTGGGCTGTTGTCAGCAGATACTCTCCCTCTTTCTCCACCTGTAGAATGAGGGGTGGTCCCATCTGTGTGCTGCTTCAGAGTCTGAAGCTTAGCCAGCGGGATAATGTCGCATCCCTGAGGCCGGTGCCACACTGTCCGCTGGGTAGAGGCATTATAGTAATAGAAGCGTGAAGTGTTGGGGTCAAACAGCTCCCACCACTGGTTGTCGCCAGTCCGCTTGATGCGAACTCCCTGCGGAGGGTCCCACACGCACTCACCTGTCAGCAGGTTAGCGTACATACGCTCTCTTGTGCGTGGCTCAATGATTTCCACCCATTCCAACCTGCAGGGGGAGAGTTCAAAAGGAAACCTAGAGTTAGTCTAGAATACTGGATCTTCATCTCTGTCAAAAACAACAAGAGAGAAGCTTCCAGCATCCTCAACATGACCTTTCAGAGTTTGAAAGAGAAGCATATTATCTCTTTATTTCCATCTTATTGCAAAAGTCATAAATCAGGAGGAAACACAGACATAAATGTATATATGGATATCCACTGACTTTTTCAGAAAGAAATGACAGGGCAAGAAAGTGAGATGATACTGAGAAATGGAATGATGTGCAGTTGGCTTTGGTCATTTCATGGGTTCATTTAGTGTAATAATGATAATATGGAACGTATCTACCACCGATATTTTAAAAAATGATACCTTATCACATTATAACGTAGCCTAAAAGTTCATTGTAAAAACGTGCAACATAAAATGTGATAATGTATGTTTCACATGGCAGAGGATTCTTCTTATACAATAAAACTGCAATATGTAATTGAAATTGTGTCTGGACAGATTGAACCCTGGACTCCCACATTGGAGTCATGTGTGCTAACCACTCGACTAGACATGAAGCTTTGTATGATAGTTGGTACAACTTCAATTGGACACACAGTGACATGACCGTCAACTGTCACATTTTTCATGTTAAAACATTATATGTTTCATGTTTTTACAATAAACTATCCTATTATGATGTGATATGGTCTCTTTTTTAAATATGGGTGGCAGCTCTACGCTTCTGTATGATGATGACTCGGGTAGTGGGCTATTGAAAGTCGCTAGCAGAGCACAGTCGACACCAAATCCCACCAGGTGTTTTCTAATTACTGCTAGCGCTATGTTGCTGCAGCTGAGAGTGGGAGAGTAAGGAGTGCTGGGGCAGAGTTCGGTAAGGGAGGGAAGGAGCTGTGGGGAGTAGGAGGTCTTATGTGGTAGCAGCTGTTTTGGCACCACTTGGTGGCTTCCACAGGATTTCTCAAATATGCATGAATGAGTCAAAGCAACCCTCGTGGCATGTTTTTGGTGGGGAAATGACATGATAATAACATGATAAAAAGGCTCAAAATAAGTCCATTTTGCGCCTTACCGTCCCTTTAACTTCAGTTCAATTTAACATGACAAACAGTTGGAGGACATGAAAGCTGTAAAAGAAAATCATGGGAACTTCCACACAAGTGAAGTTGTGGTCGTGGATTGTGGAGGGTTTCTCACAAATACCTCAGGTCTCTGAGGGGCTCGGGTTGCTCTCAGCCTCCTGTCAGACTTCTACGGGTTAGGAGGATTGCAAGACAGGCCTTACAATTAGAAACATTAGCCTATAGTTTGGTCTGTACAGCTCCCGATCAATGACTTTGTGTTTCCCACCACCTATCCCTCTCTCTCCCTTTTTTTTTTCATTAGTCCTTTTTTGTTTTTATTTTTTAGATTTATATGTGGTACTATTCCGTTGTTCCTGTTGGGTTGAATTTATGTTGCTCTTAAGGGTATGGACTTTAAAGTGACTGTCCATCATTGCATTAATAATGATGGACTAAATTTACGTTGGACTTTGAAGTGAATTATGCTAAATCCTGTCCTTAAACATTATAATTATCATTATTGGAAAATGAAGACACTTTTAAAGCAGCTAAACAGAAAATAATTATTACATTTATTGACTAATAAATAAATAATCAGAAATTTTTTTAAAAAAAAGAAAGAAAATAATCATTAGCTGCAGCCCTACTAGAAACAGTCATGTTGAGCAAAAATAAACTGTAATCAAGTTTAATAAAGTTCAGCTCTGTGATATTATTTTCTTTACATTTATCGGAAAATGAAGAGATTATTATTTCAGTTCAGTTGAGGTTATAATAGAAGATGATTTGAAACAGATCATTTTAGTTGAAACAGATGTTATCAAGAAGACTACTGATAATGAAAATATTGATTATGATAAGATAAACAGTCATATGTTTTTTTCTTCTGATACTTACTTTTTTCTCACCGTACATGCATTTGCATTCCTGAGAACAATAATTAAGCCTTGTTTAAGCATTTTTACTCCAAATGTGGTGTTTGATTATCCTTCTGTGTCTGCACACTGAAATCAGTTTGAACTCCACTCTGGTGCAGATCTAAACAAACTGCTGCCATTATCGGTCAACAATCTGTCCCTGCTGAACATAAAGCTGCTTGGTTGACAAGAAAATTAGTGATTGTAGCCTTGCTGAATCTGAAAATCGTGATCCACTCTGACTTGAGCTCTGCTGACAGTACAGCTTAAAAGCTACATCTTCTCTTCCTGTGGATGAGAGAAAGACCCTACAGTACATCAACCTCGGCCCCAACAGCTGTTGCATGACAGAGCGACCAAAGTTCAAATGCAGCCAAAACATCCTTGTCAATACAAAATTAATCTGTCTCCAAAAGACCATTATTCAACTCAATTTGCAAGACAGTGCATTAGATATTAAACTGTTGCTTATCTGAAAATATCTTAATTTTGGAGGAGGAAATTTGGGAGCAACATGAAGGTTTTTGAAGCCAAGTCTTCACATAACAACTATTTTCCCTTTGTTAGTTCAATTAAAGGGATATGTCCTTTTTATTCCATACTTTTCAGTCACCCTACAGACTGCTCCATTGATGTAAATCAACAATGTTCCTTAACCAAAGCCTGGTTGAGCATTTCAGCTGCACTACTCTGCATGCCTGTGTTGGTGAGAGAGAAGGAATATAAAAAGAAGTGATACATCAGCTGTCAGAGTAAATGCTTGTCAAACGGAGCAGAACAGGTCAGTAAAATAGAGAGATCCAGAGCGGAGATAGTAGGATTAATTGGCTATAATTGGTTGATGTGTTGGCGTTCCAGATGACCCAGTTTGGGTGGCTAACCCGACTCTTTGTGCACTGCAGAGACATTCTGCAGCTTCCCAACGTAGGCAGAAACACATTTAACATCAGGGGTTTCTTTTTTTTTTTCTTTTTTTTACAGATGTCATGTCATATAACCTAAAATCATGGCTTTAAAATTCAGATGTTAGATGTGTAGAGACTATTTCTTTTTAAGACTTTAATATCTTTTCCAATACTACCCTCTATTACTGAGGTCTTAAAGCATACTTTAAAGTGAGAGAAGATGTCAAAAGGGAACACATACTCTATCTCCCAGTATAAACAGTGAAGTTAATTATATATTGGCAGTGAGGTAAAATGTCTCTGTTCTGTTGGCAGATGACATGATCCAGTTACTACCTCTGCAGGTCTCTTCCATGGCCAGGCAAAGCTTTCAGATTTTTCTTGTGAGCCATGGATTACTGATAGCTAATTGAATTCTGGCTCACTTCCCCTGTCAGTCCCCCACAGAAAGATGCAGCTCTTCCAACTGGAAGATGGTTTGGCAAACATATTTTTAGAGCATTTAACACCTCCTTAGAAAATCCAGACTCAATGCATCTTTGTGAGGGAAAAAATGGGAAGACTATGCTAGAATGATCCCTGTGATGAGAGAAAAAAAAATATCATAACAATTTGATTGATCATCCATCAAACATCATAATCTGATATAAGTTCTAAATAGTAGTTTTCTGTTCAAGGCTAATCAGAATAACTGGTCAGACTACACAAAGTTTTTCTCTGCCTGCAGCTAAAAATACTTCAACTGACAGTTCAACCAGATGTTGCAAGAAGTAAAAGAATTTCCTATTTTTTTATTTGAGTTCCAGGGAATTCCCTTATGGAGGGAAGCAGCCAAAACATGTCAATACATCAAACCTTACAAGGTGTTTTAAGATATGTCACGCTTAACATATAAAACACAGAGAAATTAAAAACTATTTTTCCAAAAACCACCATCAGCCACACAGCAGAATTCATAAATATATTGCACTAAACCCCTTTAGGACAAAAATGAGAAGAACAAATTTTTTTATTAATGATGTTCCTCTAACTTTTATGTCGTATGGGTATTGTGCAATACATTTATGATTTCTGCTGTGTGGCGGATGGTTGTTTGTAGATTACAGTTGTGGGCTGAACCTATGCTGTTAAGGCGGCTAATGTAACAGGACTTGAGTCCAAGTCAAATTTCCGTATGTGACATAAAGTGTATCGTATCGTACCATACCTATAGAAACATATAATTAATTGTGCTAAGGAGACTTTTTTTCCTGTGTCAGGCTGCTTGGCTTTGTGGACATTCCAAGATGTGAAGTACAGTATATCTCATCCACCTCAGGAATGTCATAACCAGAGACAGAGGCCAGGGTATAAGTAACAAATGGATGCAATAAAGTACATGACCAGTCTGCATCAAGAATGACCTTGGACAAAAATCAGTATGCAGACACAAATGACACAATTCCCAGCATAATAAGTTTACAACCTGATCCTACCGGACAGCGAGGGAGACAACCGCTGCTAGAGATCCAACACTCCTCTAAGTGCTGCTATTATCTGGTAAAATAAAAAAAGGGCCATTTCAAATGCTGGTGTCCTTCCTATCACAACAAGTCGCCGACATTTTCTCTCGTGTGGCACGCTGGTTTGTTTATCCTCAACAAGCTGCCCAGCCCCTCCACTGGTTAAGAGCATCTGCTCCAGGCCAAAAGCAATAGCTTGGCTCGGCATGCACCGATCACTTGAGATCACACAGCAGTTTGTCGGGCGAGAGAAAGACGCAAGGCGCTGCGTTTGAAATTCAACATTAGTATCGGTAAATGGCATCGGTGCATTATTTGTTAGTACTCGCCAATACCGATACCAGCATTCTAGCGTTGTATCGGCCCCCCTCCCGATACTAGTATCGCTATCATTGCAACACTAGAAAAAAACAAAGGATTGGTGGCAGATAACAGGCAGACAGGCACTACCAATCACATGACATTGTTCATTGACGGTGGAACTGGGGCAGGGTCAACAATGTCACAGTCCTGGGGACATATTTTGCAAATGACCTGGCCAGTTAACACAAGAACCATCCCTGTTAAGAACCAACATTGGCTCCATTAACTCCAAAGACTAAAGAGAACATGTTACCGTTGAAACGGTCAACCATCAGTCAAACGGTCATCGGTTAACATCCCTAGTTTAAACACGAGCATAGAGTCAAAGCGTTGTGCTGCAGTTTCTTTTCCAAATCTGCAGGAGGTAGTAGGGCTGGTAACGACCGGTAAACATAGACAAAAACCCCGTTCCATTTGTCTTTTAGCAACTCGGAACTCGTCTGTGACGTCATTCCATACGAGTTGTTTGCGTTCTGTTTGTCAACCAGCTGCGCTGCCATTTGTTAGTATTTGGTTATTGTTAGCAGTTGTTACTAGCCAGTAGGGGTGGGCGATATAGCCAAAAATTGATATCACAATATTCATCTACAATATCACGATAACGATATCACAGACGATATTGATGTCTTAAGCTGCACAAGAAGTCAGACTCGGTAAAATCCTTCCACCATTTGCTCGACTTGGCATGTGGAGCACAGCAAACTAAA
>JAPMNP010646014.1:0-19228 GCA_029874935.1 Atherina boyeri | reverse complement strand
CGACAGATGCAAACCTTAGCACGCACTGTTAGTGAATCACTTTGTACTTTTTTTTGCGTGCGCAGTCAGTTTGCAAGCGTTTTATTACACGCAAACCTTTAGTGAATCCGGCCCATAATGTACTAATACCAAGGATTTATCAATTGTACCAGGAACATTGCCAACAAATATATAAGAAATCCAGCGGGTTCTCAGTCTCTTAGATGCCGGTAATGCAAAAATGAGACTCTTGCAGTCAACAAAAGAGCATTTCGCATCTTTGGCTCTTACTTGAGACAATTAGAAATTAGCAAGAGCCGATCCAAGAAGGAAATAATTTGCCAAAAAGGTAAGGCGGCTACTAATTCAGGATTGAGGGCTGATCTATCTGGCAGCCGGTGGGCTCATTCCCTTTTCTACCGTCTCAAGAAGGGGGCCAGCTCTTTGATGTGATGGTGTGCACTCTTTCCTCACAGTAAATAGGTTTATAGTAGGCTCCAGCCCCCCTGAAACCCTGAGTAGCATAAAACGGATATGCAAAATGAATAAATGTCATAAGGGGGTCGCAAATGTAAAGGGTTCATTCAGATAGTTTATCTTATACTGATGGAAAAGGGAACTAAAGTGACTGTAAATTTTGTACAATAAGTTGAATATGTTGTGATCACTGGAGCATAGTAATGGCTTTGGACTGAGGCATAACCCATGAACCATACTGCCTTGTTTCCTGTCATCTCTCTACTGCCATCTGCCTGATGTGGGTTTGCAACATGTGCAATAATATTAAAAACAAGTACACCCTCTTTCTGTTGTAAGATATTATGCACCCGGTCATGAAACAAACAAAAAATCTGATCTTTACCAAGTCTTAACAATGGGGTAATACAAACTCAATCACCATCTCTCCATTATCATGCTTGATAGTTGGAATGTGGTGCTTGTGCTAATACGCAGTGTTCGGTTTGGTGACTTAAGATCAAATATCTTCACTTTTATCTTGCTTGTTCGATGGACATTGCCTCATATGTAACTATGCAAACCTAAGTCAAGCTGCAAACATACACACACACACACACACACACACACACACAAAAAAAAAAACTTTCTCTTACTTACTTTCTCATTCTCAGTGTTTTTTTCTTTTTCTTTTTTTTTTTGTAGTTTTACTTTAATGAACTTGTACAGTTTGGACAACTGTGCTAACTGAGTTCTAAGAGGCCAAGGACTTGATTCTTATATATTTTTTTCTGTTTCTCTGTTCTGATATTGGGGTGAACTTGCTAGGACATCCATTTATAGTAAGACTGGCAGCTGTAGTCAATATTTTCCACTTAGAGGTAATCGCTCTCACTCTAGAATGATGAACTTCAAATTGTTTGAAAATGACCTTCCTAGATTGATGGACGTCGGCAATAACTTCTCTAAGATTACTCCTGTCCTCTTTGGGATTGTGTTTACCTGAATGCGCATGACCAGCAAACTGCGAAAGCTTCTGCTTTTACACAGGTACTCACACATGCACCTGATTGCTACTCTGTCTCTTCATTTCTATGGATGCTGCATGAGTTAACTTAGTTTTTACACTCTAGTTTTACATTTTGCTTTAGTTTTTTGTCAAATAGATAACAGCATAAGATGCAAATGTGTTGTTGTTCATCACAAATTGTCTTCACCTAAATTTAAGACCTGGTAAAGACCATAGGATTTTTACTAATTTGTACTGTCATTGGCATTGTCTGCACAGATTAATGTAATCAATGCTGGCTTTCTGGCTTTTACTGTATATGAAACGACGATTCAATTCATGGTCAGCTCAATCCTAGTTTGTGTTACATCTTTCCCATGCTCATATGAACTGAACTAATTGCAGTTTTACTAAAAAAAAGAAAACATGACTGTCAATATCTATGACAATGTCAAGAGTAAGCTTTTAGATACATGCATTAATATCAACAGATATTATGAAATTATTTGTCTTCTATCATACAAGAGATTTGATTGTAATCTTGTGTATTAATCTGAATCCTCATATTAATGTACTGTTACAGCACTTGTGTTTTGAATAAAGATTTTTTAAATTTGTGGTGCAGAGCACTTGATGCATAAAGAAATATTTCTTGAGCTAAATCCAATATAATATTCCAACAGTTAAAGTAAAATTATATTCTACACGGTAATGTTTTGGATATGAGTCAGACTAAGCAGACCGACGCAGCAGTGAACAGCTTTGTTTTTCAGGGAAGAGCAACTTTAATTATACAGTGGATGTTGACTTATTAATGTAGATGTTATTTTTTGTACCTATGTTTACTGTTCATTAGCTTGTTTGCATAAAAACTAAATATTGCATGGATACAATATAAAATCCCTCATAATAAAACCATCATTGCATAAAATGACCTCAGTGCTGCAGTGATGACTATCACATCCTGTTGTCCCACATCAGAGTTTTTTTTTTTTTTTTTTAAAAAGCTCTCTGGACTTCAAAGGAACTTCACTACTCATCATATCAAGCATCCGTTCAATGTTACCATCATCACCGTCATCATAGTCATTATCTTTGACATCACTATCATTATCATCACAATCTGCAATTGCTACTGTGAAATAACAGTCCATACGTTGAGGAATTTACCCTCTAAATTCATGAACGCATGCATGAATTCATTTATCTGTCTGATGCTTCAGCACAGAAGTAGGTTTTTTAATAGTTTGATATGAGCAGATGAGAGGGTAGTGCTTAATACTGCCTACAAGGATGTTTTAACAATCTAGTCAAACTAACAGTAAATTTGCATTCATCTAGGGACTCTGTATACAACAGTTTGCCTAACAAAATCAGACCTTACAAAACATGTTTGTGCTATGGCAGCAAGGGGAAAAGATTAAGACAAGCCAACAGGAAAATGTGGTCGACCTTTCTGGATGCACTTGTGGGACCAGCAGCAATTCTAGCATAAATGCACAGCATGGAAGACAGAACAATTCACATGTGTAAAGAATCACAGACATCCAGCAGAGATTTAAAATACAATGGCTTTGAATAAGGATGTTCTCAACTGTAGATGCCATAACATCTGGAAGCCTGTGAGTAGTTAAGATGCAGAGCAGCCTTTTTCAGCTGTGCAAATTAAAGTCTCTCTCTACAGAAAACTATTTACCTACTTTAATTTCCCTGTTTGACCTTCACCATGCAGAGCAACATAAGAGAAGCTCAACGTAAAATTTCAACATTCATTCAATAAAGGAGAAATGCTTGACACAGATCTTACACAACTTAAAATGTGGAAACTAAAACACACAGGGCACACGCTCTTCTTTTCTCTCTTTGCTCTCCCCTCACCCCAACCGATTGATGCAGATGGCTGTTCTCCCACAGCCTGTTTCTGCCGGAGGATTCTCCTTCCTATTAAAAGGGAGGAGATTTTTTTTCTGTCTCACTGTTGTCAAGTGTTTGCTCAAAGAAAATCCATGGGATTGTTTTAATCACGTGGGACTTTCATGATTTTAATTATTGCTATTTATCTATTTATTTTTTGTAATTTACCATGATATAAATACTAATTGAATGAATGAACGGGTAGATAGCATTTTTCTGTGAAGTAGGTATATGGTATGTTGTATAAATGTAGAACATATTTGCTGTCACAGGTTTTCCAATAAGAATGAATATTCAAATAAGTTTTCAAGAACAAAACATTTCGGAGGTAAGTTAAACATGCCAGAAAGCAGAGACATTGAGTTGTATAAACTAAATTTGAAATCAAGTCTATTAATGTGATTAATTTGATTTTAGAATCAGGTTCAAGGTAAAATAAGACATTACTTGCTGTTATATTATGAGCTTTAAAGCATGTATAGTGCAATCATATATCAATTTATGAATATATTTACCATAGTTTGCAAATAAGCTCAAAAGTTAACAAAGTTGCCTGGTAGGAGAAAGGTACTTGGCGTGATTTTATTTCTGAGTGGAGATGATGCAGCACGGGGCTGAATGGAGAACTAAGATGGGTCAAATCCACAGGAAATATGTCCCAACTGGGATTTCTAAAGTTTAACTGTAATTAATTTAGTGGGGCATTTATTTTAGTGCTATTAACTGAGTCTAGAAAGCTGGTCTGTTTAACAGATTTTATGATGGCTGATTAAAAAAGAAAAAGAACCTTCCACTGAGTCGTTCATTTTCTCAAGACACTGGATAGAGCAACAACAATGAAATGAACATCAATTTTAATGTCTTGTAACATATCAGCACCATTTAATGATAACTTAAAATAAAGACGTTACATAATGCTTATATATGGCACCTTTAATGTTTATTAATGGATGAAAACACCAAAAAATATTTCACTGCAATCTATCCCATAGTCTTAAGCTATATTAAAGTAGACATGGCATTATAATTTCCAGTCATTTCATTCTAATTTTGAGTCCCTCTAGATAAGCTTCACACCCACCATAACTCCAAATAGTTTATAATTATTTCAGAATGAGAGAGAGCTTTCTCTTGGGGGAAGCGTCCCACTGACAAGAGGATTTGGGTGAAGTGTGTTCTGATTGGTCAAATTCCTGGAGGTTTGCTGATTGGGCCGGGAAGAGTGTGTTATTGAATTGTGAGCACACACTACTTTGTGTAAAAGCAGTCAGACACTTTGTCAAACATGCTACCATATTCTTTCACCTCAAATAATAAAATCCAGAATATGAAGTTGAACAGCATAACAAAACCGCCACAACAAAGATTATAGCAGGATGTCCCAGTTTGGTAAATATGTTCATTACTTGCAACTATGCAACATTACCGAATATGTTACCATACAGTCATTCAATTCCCTTGTCGATGGGAACAGCTGTGGGAAGTTTGGTAGAATGCCAACTGAACCACAAAACCTTTGCTGCCAAGATTTAGACAAGCAATGCTGCTAACACATTGTCCCTTTGTTACCCAGGGTTTGATTGCTGATGACTTTTCTGTGCAATGCAAACTATGGTTGCACGTGTGTAACTTTGTGTTTCTGAGTTAATGTAGAAATAACAAATGAATACTTCCGGATTTAGTGTATGTTTTTGAGTGTGGGTCTGATATAAGCTGTTTTGAGTGCTGAGGGAACATGACCGGTTTCAAGAGAGTTATTTAGAATGGTGGGGATGAGTGGGCTTACAGCATTCACATTTAATTTAAGGAGAACTGTGGGTATGAGGTCCAGTTCACTTGTGGAAGAATTCATCAGGCGGATGAAATTCTCCACCTCTCCTTGAGTGGTGTGAAAGAACACAGAGAGTGTGAAATCTGGTCTGGTAGGATCTGGCAGGGTGGACTGGGATAGGGGAAGAGAAGAACGGATTGCGTCAATTTTTTTAGAAAAGAATGTGATGAATTCATTACATTATGGTTCAGGTGTGAGCAGGTTCGTGGTTTGAGGAGATGATTTATGGTTGACAATAGTCTTTTGGAGTTACCAAGACTACTTTTGATAATGTTGGAATAGTGTTGTGATCTTGCCATGGTAAGTGATTTGGAAGAGGCTTTTTGGGGCTGATCGTTGTGAACTGTATGATTACCAATAATACACTTTAACTGCACTTTCACACTGATTTAAACTTTAACAAACTTTGCCAGGATAGCCAGTAGCTGACAACAAACTCATTACTTGTAAAGGGGATGGAAAACTAATAACATTTTAACATACTAGCTGGGAAAACATATCCAACATGTTTAAATAACACCTGGACAGGCCTAACGTAAAATTTCTAATGATGAATTTTAAAGTGGGAGTAACATTAACTTACTGTAACTGGACTCTGGCGATTTATTGATTATGAGCAATGCTACAAGTCCGAAGTAAGCTAGCAAGTTAACACTGCTGCAACCACAGTAACTATGAGATTAACAAACTATTGTTACATTTACTGTACCACTGTCTTTTTCTCTCTCTATCCTAATTTTCCTATCCAGCATTGTCAGTCTTTAGAGAAAGAGGGCTCTCTAAATCAGATGCATGCATAACAGGTGTTGAATGAGACGTGACGCACTATTTTGGTAACTAAGGGTGGAATGGAACAGGTAGCCCACGATTCAGTCCGTAAGCTCGTTTTTTTTCATTTGGATTTCGGTACGTATTTTGTGCAAAAAGAGAACTTTTTTCTTTAAACCCCAACTTATATCTTTATTTTGTTTGTCATTAAAAACAAAATTTCCCAGTAGGAACAAATTATTTTCTTTGATTTTTAGTTTTGGATTTCAACAGAGAGTCAACATGTTACAGTAAACTTTTTTTATGTTTTTAATTATAAAATACTGCTTATAATCATAACTAACTTATGACGGTAAGCCAGGGCAGTATCCGCCAGTAGCAGCTTTGCTAGTTTCATTGTAAATCTGGTCATGGCGTAGAATCGAACATTTGCTATGTCTACAGCTGGGAGTTTGTTTGAACTTAAAATGGTGCAGAGCGAGCCTCTTGTCTGTGTGCTTTTGGATGAGGGAGGGGCCTGCAGCTGCACCCGCTGCTTTTTGAGAAGAAGTAAAGAATACATGCTTTCACGTTAGTCTGAAATAACAAGTTGGTAAATGTGTCACTTATTTGTAAAAAAAGAAAAAAAAGTCGCTAGAGGGGTCTGAAAACTCGCTACATATAGCAACAAAGTTGCTAAGTTGATTGGCAACACTGGAGACACAACCAAGTCCAGTGAGAGGAGTAAGTGGGTGGGGACACAACACTGATCGGACATTGACTTGCACGGGCGGGCTTTCGCCTGCATGGGGTCGAAAGGCACAGACAATCAGTGGTCTGTAAAGCAGGAGATCAAGCGCCAGCACAAAATATAATCCAAAGCCGAAAACCCACTGGACAGAAGACCGGATTTTCCCGTACACGGTGGACCGATCTTTTATCATATTTTACCGAGTACCGTTGCATCCCTAGCGGCAACTTATTTCGCATCGACAGTAAATAAAAAATAAGTCTTGCGCACAGAAGCATCTTGCAGATTTTTAATAAAAAATTGTCCCATTCTGAGTCCATTTTTGCTTCAGAGCCACAACCATCAATTCCTGAAACTACACGTTGGTGCGTTAATTGTGTGTTAAAAAAAGAAATGATGTTGAAAGGAGATTGCCTCAACGCGTCATTAATGTGTTTAACTTTGACAACCCTAGTATCAACACAAAGGACTGCTTGCTCCCTTGGATGCTTTTCTACTCAGTGTACGCATGATGTTTGCACATATACAGTGTATTAAACAAATTCTAGATAATTACTTTGTGTGCACCATGGCCCAAATTCTAGATAAGGCTGTTCTGGAGTTTTATTACTTTCCTTTACATTCACGTTGGCTCTGACCCATAATGTCAAAGTCATGCTATTGACTATTACACGCTGAAATATCTATGAGACAGCTCCAAGGACATACTACTGGGTGTTGTCTGCATAACAGGGGAAGAAAATGTAAGTCTTAAAAATATGACTCAATGATGCGGCAAATAATGCAAAGGAAAAATATATTTTGAACTGAAACCCTGGGGGACCCAATGAGAGATAGTAGACAAGACAGATGAAACAAAATGGCAAAATGGTTTTGTTGTTTGGTCATGACATCAGCTGAGCCAGAACTGTGCTGTTTACACCAACTATGTGCTAAAGACAGTCAATTTTAGTAGCATGGTTTACTTAAGTGAAGGCAACACAAAAGCCTTTGAAGAAAAGAACAACACAGCTCGAGCCAACAACAATAAAAACATGTTTTGAAAGTGGCAACACTTAGGAGACAGATTTCCATATATGATGTTACTATTCAAACAAAGGACAAAAAACAGCAATATAGAAATGGAAGAAACCTAAATCTATCTTATTTATCTATTTTTGTAACACATGCCCATTGTAAAGATGAAACAGGATGTACAAGCCCCAGTGGCCATAGAATAATTTACAGCAGAGATGACACTTGGGCAGACAATATTAAGAAAACCCTTGAGGAGGCTTGTGGGGATAATGACAAGAGGCAGGTTGTAGATTTCATGCAGGAAAAAGCCTGTTAGAAAGAAAGACCTCAAAGCTGCTCAGCACAGCTGAATTTTACAGTGAAATAGAAATGCTTGGGACAGCGGTAGGCCACCACCAGTGGAACACATTTACAAGTACAGAACACAACCCGTGAGACTATCCACTTTAGAAAACTTTAGCACAGACTATTAGCTGAAATGTCATTTTGAAAAAATCTACACTCACTCGGTGCTAACGCAGCAACAGTAAAAGACAATGACATAAATTTCAAAACTATTTGCTTTATACTTGTGTTTTTCTTTTTTCTTCAAGCACTTCATGCCACTAGCACTAGGCAACCAAATTCCGGGGTAAATGACTGTGAAGTGTCAAATATGTCTCACTTTGAAAGTAACAACTTATTTATAACATTTGCACAATAATGATAGCTGCACCTGAAGTGGTGGAACAATCCTTGTAGTTTGTACCATTTTTGGAGGAATGTGTTTTTTGCTTGATAAAAACACTTCATACTGACCTATGAATATTATTCAAGTATAAAAAGAGATACCTAACTCAAGAATTAAACCAGTGTTGTGTCTGCACACATGCATAGCACAGCTGTTTTTACTGGCAATACATGAAGAGATCAGGGGTGGCTCAAGACTTTTTACACAGTATTATACGTGTGAAAAACATGCTTTTATGTTGTAGCATCTGGACTATGACTGTTATATAATACACAAGACACACTGTATGATCAGCCTGCAGCACATGATAAAGTGTTGCGTTATTGTAGCATAAAGTAACTAGCTGTGTGCAAGGTAGTTTAAAGGTCCCATACTGTAGGAAGGTAAAATGTGAGTGGATCAAAATTTTCAGAAATGCGCACAGTGCTCTATTCACCAGCTATGCCTTAAAATGAAATGTCAGGACCTTAGTTAGGTTGTGATGTCACAGCTATACAAGCACTGCCCTCAGCCATGCCAACAGCAACGGCATGAAAGGCACAGCAGCAGCTCATTTCATACAAAGCTACAGACACTGGAACAGCCTGTTAGGAACAAGGCTAAAATAAAAAATGCTTGGTCAAATGAATAATCTGTGCCAGTTTTTTGAGCTGCAACTTTTAAAAAAAGAGCTGTTTTGATGGCATGTGTGACTTAATTAAAACCTATCAAAAATCTATTTAATATGGAACTTTTATATTAGTTGAACATTGATAAGCAACAATTAAAAGCTGTGCATACTGTATGCTAGTTAGGCATGGGCCAGTATGAGATTCTGACTGTATGATAACCTTAGGCAAAAATATCACTGTTTCACAGTTTCACCGTATTATGATTACAGCTCTAAAATGTGTATTTTGAATGTCTGTATTTTTTTTTTTTAAAAAGGAAAAAAACTTTTCCATTGAATAGTCTTATATTTTTAAACAATATATAGAAAACAAAACAAAACAAAACATTATTGTGCTTTTCTTTTCTTCACGTCATGTTAGAGGAAACTAGCTGGTGTAATCCATTTTAGCAATAAAGATTGATGAAAGAAAAATGTTGTCGATATAACTTTTTTGCTGCTTTACGCTGCAGCTTCACACGGCATGAGGGACCCCTCCTTTCTCCCTGACGAGACGTCACATTAGAAAGAAAAAAAACGCTCATACCGCAGGAACGGTATGACGGAAAATTTTAGTGATTTTGAAACCTTGACTTTTTCATACCGTGGTTTACCTTGAAACCGGTAACCGGCCCATGCCTAATGCTAATACATCAGTTCTAATGCATGTAGCACACTGAGCTGGTGTTTAATACTGGACATATACTGGCCTGGAGTGCAAAATTCCTATACTGTGAGGTCAGAAAACTACATTTTTGTCATGACCTTGACTGAATCCTGATGTTTTTGGGTTTTTTAAAGCAAATTTTTTAAAGCAAATCACCTGCCCCTAGGAGTCCGGGTACAGGTACAAAGCCATTTATGTATTCTGAGTTTAATAAGTTGCAACGGACTCAGAAATAGTATAACAAGAGCTACTGAGCAGAGAGAGAACCACTCCTCTGTGCAGTGTTAGACGTATGATGAAAGACAAGGGATCAAACAGATCAGGGCTCGAGATATTATGTGGCAGTGGCAATAATAAGCATGCAATAAACTTTGAGCCTGATTAACTGCCAGGTTTATTGTCTTCATATTGTCTGGAGATCCTGGTTGTTTTATTAACATGACATCAGCTGTGATTCTTAATATTCAATTTGACTTTTACTTTCAGGCTCTAACAGTTATATGGCCCAGAGGAAAGGTAAATGTGAAGATGGGAGCTTCTGTAAAAATGAAATTGTGTTAAAGAAAAATCACCAAAAAGATTAAATTGATAGCAGTAAAGTAAAGGTTAAATGGGATTTTTGCATTCCAGCTTTGGAAATCTGTATGAAAATAGACTTGAATTCATAGCTAAGCAAATCAGAAAATATTTTGTACTAAAGTTATTAATGGTAAAAAAAAAAAAAAAAAAGTGTTGTTGGTTAATGAAAAAAAATAAACGAATGCACACATGCAAATAAACTGAAATACCCTGAATCACAATGGGTGCACAATCACAGTGCACGGACAAGCTTTCCCCTTGAAGCTTCTTTGAAAAGGTTTATAGAATCTTAAAATAGCAGTATGGTCTGTGAGCACAGGGATTAAAAAAAAATAAAAGAGTGAGCTACTATAGAGCCGCTGTAGTGTGACATCACACAGACAAACACACCACACCACAACCCTGCCATTGCCATCGCATTGTGCTCCCCAACTGGGGCGTGAGAGAAGGAGGAGAGACGAAGCGATGACAAGAGAAAAGGGAAAGGGGATAAGGTTGGCAAGATGTGACAGGGAGAAAGGGAGCAAGTAAAAGACATGGAGAGGGAGCAAGAAATAAAAAGGTCTGGACAGTGATGAAAGGGAGAAAATGAAGAAAAAATATCAATATACTGATGAAGGCTGATTTGTGTGGGACGACTGCTGCAGAACAGTGTGTTTGAGGCTGAGCAGAGATGACTGCTGACAGATCTGAGAGATTTGTGAACAATAATGCACACGCACTTTTTAATCGCACACACACACGCACACACACACACACACACACCAACACAGGTGTAAAGGCAGCAGGTCCAGCAAAAGTAATTCCCTCTCTGTTTTTTGAGACTAAGGGACCTGTTGGATGATAGCAGCATCCTGCTATTCCATCACACAGCGCAGACCGACAACAGAACACACCTACACAGTGTATGCTAAACAGCTGCAGGCGCTCTGCTCAGGAGAGACATCCTCAGCAGCCGTTTCCAACAAGCAAACAACAACTGAGATCCACCGCCAGCACGGACAGATAAACAGAATGATAGGTAAACCAGTACTACTGCACCGTCAACAATATTTTTCACAAAAATCGAAAGAATGGTGTCGATTTAGCATGCAATCAATACGACAATCGACCAAACTTGGACAAACCTTAAAATGGAATAAATTGATATTAACTACTTTATTTAAATTAGTTTGAAACATCAAAACAACAGAATCATTTAATGAAGTTTCTCCTCCTCCTCATATTGAGTCTGGAAACTTTCGCTTTTCAGTCAATGCTTTTAAATGTCAGGACGGTTAGAAGGGAAACCAATAATAATAATCCTCTCACTGTCAACATGACTGAGCACATTGTCTTCATATTGAGCGTATTGAGCGTCAATTCCGCCTTTTACGCATGTTGTTCTGTCTCTAATGTAATTGAATTAATTCAGTGGCAACAATTACGTTAAAATTAAATATTGGAGAACAGAATTGTAATCAACTTTGTGCAATGCAGCACTTAGTAATGTAAACAGGTTACTTGCAGGTTTTGCAGCCCTATTGCAACATACACTGAATCAAAGGGGTGAGGCATTCTTTTGCCTGTTATCACGGACGCCAGATGAGGCGGAGAATTTCAAACTAGTGGCATATTCTGATTTGGGTTAATAGTGAAAAAGCTGCAAGTGGAATTTTTTTGCGATAACATTCATTTTCTTCCCCTCAGCTCTGGTGAGCCAAAGGTACTCGAGTTGACATCGGCATTTTGAGAAGTCAAAATAACTTTCCACTATAGTCACTCAGATGACACCTTGGATTATTTGCAAATTGATAACACATCGTCCAGAGTGCCTTGCTCAAGCAGTTTTCAGGGACATGGGTGGAAATAAATAAAAGCTTTAACTCTAACTCAGCTCAGCCAGAGAAAGTCATGCCCTAGGAGAGGAACAGGGCAAGGCCTGAGAAGTTTTGATTGCTAGTTGAAAAGGGCAATTTGCACCCAAGAGGAAAAAGGGCAAACCATTTTTGTCCCCATGAACGCCACTGGTTGTAAGCGTCAGAGCTGACTTGTGTGAGCCGGAGTCACCACTGTAGGGATAAAGCAGCTTAGGCTGTTGTGGCTGGGCAGCAGCATCGCCAGCCAGGACCATGAAGAACAAGCTGCTGGATATCAGCTGCAGCTGACTGTTGCTTTTCTTACAATATCCAGCCTGTTTTTGTTGGCGGATCAAAAATCTGTACAAAAAGAGCATTTTTTTTCTTCTTTTCTTTTGTTGTAGGCAATAGATTAAGTTAAAAAATAGAAACAAATAAATGGCACAGCTAAACCAATCTCTGGTTGAAATATACTTTTCTTTCTCCTCAGTCCTTTACTTATATTTTATTCGTAGGGACATGCATCAGTTACAAATAAATAAATCTCTGACCAAGCAAGCTACAGTAGCTGAGTTGCCAATGCTGGAAGACATGCAGTTTATTCAAAACACACAAGTCTACCATTATCTCCTAAAACAGTTTTGTCTGCAAACCATTCAACTTCAGTGTAGCAGATTAAACTCTGACAGCGGAGGTTAAATAATACTGGATGTCACAACACAGCTAATGAGATGCAATGGCTTCCACCATGTTGAATTTTTGAAGCTTTGCCAAATTAAATACTGCTGAGGCCAGGCCTTACCGCAGTTGATTGCTCAGTGCTCTAATGCTGCGCACTGGCTTTGTTCTCCACTAATACGAAATACTTGTAATTGTTAGAAATAACAAACAGACAATGGGGATCTTGGATGAATTGACCCTTCCCTATTCCAAAAATGACAGCCATTGTTTGAACACTGCATTGAGTTGTAAGACTTGCATTAGTAATTCACTCAGGTAAGCAGAAACATTTTATAGAATAACTGGATTAAAAGACACTCAATTAAATGTGTTCAATGATAATGCATACTTATGTAAGAATATAACAGAATATTACTTAATTAAATTTATAATGGGAAATTGCTTATATTACTTATACATTTAGGTGTTTTGAATAAGGTTTAGTGTGTAGCTAATCTGTAATTTCACTGGAAGAAAAAAAGTTACCAAAGTATTAATAATTTATGGACTCAGTTGATCTCTTAGACTTGGTTAGACATGAATAACATAAAGCAATTGTGTTACAGGGCATGTGCACAATTGAACTCTTTGAGTGAAGCATCTGTTTCTTTAAATTGGACAAATTGCTGCCATCAATCCTAAAGATGGGGATCCATTCATTCAGCAGCTTTCGAATACAATGTAAAGCATCTTTTGCTTATTTTGTATATCTTTTGTATTTGCCTGCAAACTCCCACTGCTGGGATCAGCAGTGGGCCCAGAAACATCTATTCTTTTCTTTGTTACCAACTACTTTTGATTCCAAACTACATCCACCAATAACAACAGCCACTTCAGTCATAACAACAGAAATAATTGCAGTAAATTAAAAGATGTGTCTAAAGCACACTAAACCAGACTCTGTATTCAGAGCCATGAAACCACAACAAAGACCACATTTTAATCATGTTTCCTTAATCTTAGTGATGTCCGTCAATTGTCTTATGCTCCAATCTGGGTTTTTTCTGAAATTTTATTGCTCGCAAGAGGCCTGGTCCACATGATGGGAATGGATGTTTTCTTCACTCTTAATGAGTAATCAAGTGAAAAGAGAGGAAAAACATTAATTTATTTTCTACTTGTTTTCATATTTTACATGGCTATCTCCCAGACTGATCTTAAATAAATGTGAGAAGTCGTTCCTATCATTGATCAAGGAAAGGAAAAGAAAAGACAGTCGGGTTTGACAATCTTACACAAAGAGGAAGAACCATCCCGCTCCAAAGAAAACAGCTCTCCAGGTATAAAGTTAGCGATGAAGTCGAACTCTCTCAAAGGCCAAATTTGACCAGATATTTCAACAGACTTCCAGAGATGAAAATAACTCCACAGCAAGAAAACATGTAGAGGAGAGTTGCTGCTTCTCTTTTTTTTATACTCTTCTTACAGCAACACATTAACTCTTGAAAGGAAAGAGTCCTTTCAAGACGCTTGATGTAAACAATTCACAAATTCAGACAAAGCCTTTGTCTCAATCTGAGTAATGCCACTAAATCTTCATTTATACTGAGGCCAAGTTTATTTTCTTCACTCGTAACACTGATTGGACATGGAGACAACAACAACAACAAAAAAGACAAACAAACACAGAATCGGATGTTTCAAGATCCCTCTGAGCTACATATCTAGTATTTATTGATATATCCTATGGGACAAGAGATATTTTAAGCAAAGGATGTTTTCATCAAAACTGCATTGGTAACAGCTGGGATTCATGTTTTTTTTGCCAGCCACAGACAACGGCAAATTCTGCAACAGGAAGTCCCCTTAGCTCTATAAACTCAATTACATTCATGTCTAAGGCAGTGAAGCACTACGTGGTGATCAGATGGCAGTGGGTCATGCTCAGAATTTTTTTGTGATCCTACTGTATCTTAAGGGAAAATGTATAGTATTGCATGAATGATGCTCTTTGATACGCTGTACTGGTTTACTTGGCAGATATCATCCAGAGCAGATGGAGGTTTCTTTATATAGGTTAAGACAAAGTCTTCTAATTTAGTCTGTGTCATATACATACAATGCAAGCTATTTCAGGGCTGGGGCCTAGAGGTGAGTTGCATCTTTGAAGGGTTGCCAGTCCACCACAGGCCTAGCTAACGCGCGCACAAAGATAACTCTCACCCACAGACCATTTAGAATCACTAATTAACCTATCATGCATGGTTTGTTGGGTGTGGGGAAACTGTGGGAGGCAACCCACTTTAGGGACTGGGAGAGGCTACAGTCCTACACACTGCATTATCATGTTGCCTCCAACTTGAAACTGAATTAGATTTTCTTTTCCCAAATTGCTTCCGAAATATTAGAAGATATCATCTTTTTAATCATTTTAACAAAGCAGCACTGCATAACTGGATAACTGATCAGCAATCAGATGCTTATTTAGTTATTGGACAAGAGTATTTAAATAAGAACAAGTAAGCTGAGTTTGAACGCTGAATAACAATCACAAACAGCTGTCGCTCTGCAGAGGAACCAGTTTATACCACCAGATGTTGGAAGTGAATGTGACAGTTAAGTCATTTGTCAGGCAAAGACAGGATTTTTGTGTTTGTCAGGACCTTTACAAATGTGACTTGTACTCCTGTGGATAAGCATTATTCTCACATGGAGAAAGCATTTTTAATGTGCTGCTCAGTTGAGCTGAAAGAAGCTGGGTCTTAAGAGCTGCGGTGTAAATGCAGCCAGAGAACCATGGCAGCCAGCAGATCAGAACTAAATGCTGTAGTCTGGTTTAGTCACTATAGTAACCATATCAACCCAGCTACTTCCTTCCTCCCACTGTCTCTTTTCATTTCTCTCACACGCAAACACAAAACCCCATCATCAAATCATGCTTCACAAGACTTCAAGGCTAGCGAGACTTCCTAAAGCCTTCCAACATGGCTGGCTGTTCCCATCACATCCCGAGCTACCAGAGAATAACAACTACGGATGCAAGGGGTGGAGAGACGCCAGGAGACTGAGCAATGGAAAAGACGGAAGAAAAGAATGAGGTGATGTTGCAAAGGGAGATAAGGGGAGAGGAAGACAGAAAAACATGGATGGAGGAGAAGGGAAGACAAAAAGGAGATAAAACCTACGGCAAGAAAAAGAATTGGAGGTAAAAGTGTGGAAGGACTTAGTACGTGAATGACAGCAGTGCATCTTCTGCAAGTGACAGCAGGTGAGGGGAGCAGGTGTAAAATATTAAAGCAGCTCAGCAGAGAACCTGGGCAAATGGCCCCTACCGATATGGGACATCCTGGGCTGGGACACACTCCATCTCAAACACACACATGCAAATACACAGACACCGAGAGTGGCATCCCACCACAGTGGCAGAGCAAAGCAGAAAGAACATACATGTTTAATTCACGACCCTCCATTTCAGCATGTTCGTGTTTTTATGCTAGACACTGTGACCCCCAACCCCCATCTTCTATCCCCAACACACCAAGAACTAAGGAGTCCAAAGAAGAGAATAACAAGGCAGGCAGAGAATGACTGAGCACATATGGGGATGAGCTGCAGCCAACATTTCTTATTTCCCAAAGTAGTGCCTCTATAATGGAACTACAGCATTCGAAACTAACCTCGTGCCCCTCCTGGGTTTTCACATGGCATCTTCCCCTTTCTATACCATGTTCATTCCCTAAACATGCCTCCCAGCACAGTATCCAAAGCCCTGTACCTAATTCCTGGTTGTTACTGGGTAACAGTCATCAAACTGTGAGGGATGAAGAAGAGCTAGACAGGGAGAGTGAAAGACAAACACACAGAGAGAGGACAAATCAGTTGTGACATTAATCCATTTCTCTTCTGGGGGAAAATAAAGGCACTTTGGTCTGAAGCTGGAAGGGGACTGAAGAGAAATGTACATGCAACTCCAGCTAAAGCATTAATGGTGCGGAATAACCATATAAGGCAAGGCAATTTTATTTGTAAAGCACATTTTAGACATTTCAAAGTATCTAAGGCAGATACAGTTGACACTTTTCTGGGAAAAGCCAGCCAGCAACACCTGAGCAACTTCCGAATTATCCAAAATGCATGGAGCTTCTCTTAAAAAGACCACAGTATATTCATGACAACTAGTTATTTTTCAGTTTACACATAGCTTTCACACTTAATACCTACAGTTCTAACAGAGCATCTCCCAAAGTCTTTCACCTTTGTTTCTCCCTTATTTACAAAATGCCAACCACAGCATCCCACAATGGACTAAATTTCTTGTGTTAAAGGCGATCGAATATCCACATACAGTAAAGAACATAAAAGCATTTTGGCAATTACTCATATATTTTTCTTTCCTATTATCTAATTGAAAAGTGGAAGTGCTAAGGCAGAAAGCCTGAACAGCAAAAAACAATATTGTGTCGCTGGATTGTACATATGGTTAAAAAGCCATCTGAGGGATTATGTTGACTTGTGAGGTACATTTCAGGCAGAAAGGAGCTATTAAATATTAACTCAATAAAATATGTGTCTAACCTAATTGCCAACTTACCAAGAAATGAGAAAATGTATCTGCTAAAATGCAATTTCACTCACAATATAAACTTGGCTGGGAGTGAAGGATTTTTCCTCATCTATTTCCAAAACACAAACACTGTGGACCTTAGGAAACCTTTATCATTATTTTTAAGACAGGAAAACAAAGCTACTGCTATTGCTGGCTTTAATAAAGCAGTTTAAAAAAGAAGACCTGAAAGCAATATACCAACAACAAGGCCAATTGGTAATTGGAAACCTAAACAACTTAACAACTAAACCCTTTGTTTGAAACTGCGATTATCACCTTTATCCCCAACTCAGATGTAACCTGAACCTTTTCAGTTTCCTCATACTGCAATCATGCTTTGAAGTCCCACTGTGAGTAAACCAAAGATCATATCTTTAAAAATGAAAACTGTCTGCTTTAAAAATGTCTTTTATCGAATTGCTGAAATGATTTCCTGGTCTCCACAGTACGCGTTGTTAATCAGTTTCAAGCAGAGCCTTTTCTGTTCATGTGATACACAACAATAGCTATGAGACTGTTGAATAGCTGATAAAAATGACAACTGGAGAAAGCCTTTACTTGAAATATGACATAATCATTACACTAAAGTTTGCATTCTGGCAGCTTAACACTACTCTAACACTAAGTATTTCACACTTATGCTGCCCACATCCATGTATGTCCATTATTTTAGAATACTGCCTGTTTAAATCTCCTTTCTGTACTTTCTTGGCAGCATCTTTTTCATTCTGTCTTTGCACTCCGCATACCAAATCCTCCGGAAAATGACTTAGCCCAGCTAAGGTACTCAACATACTTGGGGATGAGCAGCATTTTCACTCGAGTATAAGCTTGAATTGAGACAATGTGGTAACAGAAAGCACAAGATCTACCGGCTCAGACTGCAAAAAAACCCAATATTGTTTTTTTCCTTTTGTTTATTTTTTGTTGGCCCACAGTAACAACATTGAACAAGCCTACTGGGACTTATTTTGATCCTTCAGATTATCACAACCCTGCTGACAGCAGGTATGATAACAATAGCCAAGACATATTACACAGAGCCAGATTTTTTTTCAAAACAAATTATGTTTGGGCTTTTTTCTTTAAAAAAAGTACTGATGCTTAAACATGTTTGATGTAATTAAATCAATAAGCGCTAAAAGACCTGATAAACGTGCATAGGGATGGTCATTGTGATACTGTTGCAGTGTCAGTATGAGTGCAACACGATGTAACGTCTCTGAGAATCCTCTTCACCTCCATAAGCTTTAATTCAGCACCAATAAAGACGGGAGCATGCAGCGCATCACTGCATCTGATGTCGAGATGATTCATTGTTTAATCAGACACTCGACAGAAAAATAACTGCCACACTTCTGTTTTACCGATTAATCCTTTCAGTAAACATCACAAAGCTTTTATGGTTGAGGTATCTCAAAGGTGACTAAATAGATACGAACGTAGTACCTTTAGATCTCAGATAAATAGCTAATTGTTATGGCAATTTATTTTTTCCATCTTTTCAGTCATGCAAAAAACCAAACCAAAACAAACAACCTCTTTCCACTCTACGGTTTTATGCATCATTTAAAAAAAGGAGGTAAACATGTTCTGTTTGATGATATCAGTCTCTTATATTCTAAATAACTTTTTTGTACACGACATTTGTGGTTATTTTTTATGTTCCGCTGTCTTAAAGATGCAGTAAATGATTTATCCAGATGCAATTGTTGAAATACTGCGGGGAAACTTCCCTAAACCCAAAAAGTAGTGAGGTTATCATGTGTTTTCAAATAGGAATGGAAATGATCAG
>JAPMNP010645997.1:0-11075 GCA_029874935.1 Atherina boyeri | reverse complement strand
CTTTAATTATTTCGGAGACATATGGTTCTCAAACTTGAATTTTCACAAGTACAATTTAAAAGTTTTGAATAAAGATTGCGGGTTCCATTGATTCTGATATTTGTTGAATAATGCAGCTAAAGGAATAAAGTATATGATATCATCGTGTCCATTTTATTATGTAAAGTGAGGGAACAAAAGCAATATCGGCTCAAGAAAATCGGCGGTCCATAATCGGCCATCGGCTAAGGGTGATGGAAAATATCAGTATTGGCATCGGCCCTAAAAAATCCATATCGGTCTATCCCTGGTACTTTTGCATGTTATTTGCATCTACTGCATCTGATGTCCACAGAGAATCCCAAACACATCATGGTAAACATACCCATATTTGACTACAGAGACAAAGAGATCTGTATCTCTACTGTCATGGCGGTCTCCCAGCCCTCGGTGTTTGTGTTAATGTTCGCATGCACAGAGCTGCTGATTTAAACCTCCTTGGCTTATTTCATTTTACAGCAGTAAAATGACCTGATGCAAAGCTGCTCATAAACTCCCACATCTTCCTTCCATCCTTCATGCAACCAGGGTCAAATTTCCTGATGATTAAATAGATTTTATAATTGAAAACTCCACTTATTACATTTTTCTTTCAGTTAAACCACAAAATATAGCTTGTCATCGATTTAAGTTGTGCTTGATGTTTCCTACCTGAGATCCTTTGATCTTCTTTTTCTACCTAAAACTACTTCTATACATTCGTATTTTTTCATGCTTTGCTATTTTCTTTTCAGTAGCTGGAATTTTTATCCTGGATGTGTGTTTTTTAAGTAACCCGCCAGCCAAATGGCTTTGTACTTGTCTTAATCTGGATCAAGCACACAGTTGTAAACATTTCCTCGGCTTCCGCCCACTGTGGCAACGGCACGAAGCCACAGAACTGTCTCCATTGTTGTGGGACATACTGTGTTTTTATCTTAGTGTGTGTGTGTGCGTTTGTGTGTGTGTTAGGCGCTGATGGTCAAATGAGACATAGTAACAACACACAAGGTTTCCTATGTTTTGGTTGTGACCTGAAATATCCTTCACCCCTGGAAAAGTCACATTTATTTAGTTATTTATTCATTTATTTTTAACAATTTCCTTTTGGCTCCACAGGTTTGTTGTTAGGACTGTATATAAAAATTGCTTGATTGTGGTTGGAAAAAAATAAAATAAAATGTGAAATGGAGAAAAAAGAACAAACTGAATTAATTTGAAATAAACAAAAAATTGGAAAATACAAATAAATTACACGTGAAAAGATTACAAATTTTGAAAAAGTTTAAGATAATTAAGAAAATATAATTACAATATTGCCAACATTTAATATAAAACATAAATTGTATGTCTCTATTGTAGTCTGACCTGATGCCATATCTGAGTTTAGGGACAGACAGTCTTCTGGGAGTTGAATTAGGTAATCAAACTGAGTTAAAAACAAATTAGATTTCTCCTATTCTAGGTTTAGATATGTAACAGATATAGAAACTGTACATTTATGTCTGTTAATATGCAGAGTTGGACAATCCAGTTGTCATAAAGTAAAAATCCTCCCATGTTTTTTGATCTGTCTGTAAATTTAGAACAGGTGTTTTCACTAACGAGCTCATCTACCTGCAGACGAGCTGTGCTAATTAAATTCAGCTGGTTTAGTGATTGGTTGGTTTTTACTTTCTGGACCCGGGATGTCCACCTCCGGGTTTATGTTGTAGCGTCACCCAGTCTGGAGATCTGAAAAGACAATTTGATTATTAAGTTACTTTTAAGAGGGATGAAGTAGAAGGGTCGTTAGCATTTATTTTAAATGGCAATCACCTGACATTTTGGCATTTTGATTACCTGAATTTCTATCTGTACATCCAATATTAGTTGGAGGTTATGTCCATCAGCTGTCTGTGATTCATCATCCTGCTTTCAATAAATAACATAATTTAACGTACATAACCAGTGTGGCTATATTAACCCTCCCTCCTCCCCATTTTTCTCTCCCAGCAGGGCTATGTCCTCGGCACCCACCACGTCTCCATCTGTGGACAAAGTGGACGGATTTTCACGGAAGTCTGTCAGGAAGGCCAAGCAGAAGCGGTCGCAGAGTTCGTCCCAGTTCCGCTCTCAGGGCAAACCTATAGAGCTCACGCCCTTGCCGCTGCTCAAGGGTAAGAGAAGATGTCTGAATGTTGGAGTTGAAAATGTGAAAGGCTGTACAAGTGATAAAGTCAATAGAAAAAAAACGTATTAACTTTTTTTGTATCTTAAATTTCAAACTTGCCTCAGTTTGCGTTTATTTTGCTTTTGAATCACCTGTGCTGCCTCATCTGAGCCAGAAAACAGATGTTAGTTTCCCCAATATTCACTTTTATTGATTACAGTGTTGCCATTAAAAACATAGCGTAAACACTCAAGTGTCAAGGCATTCAAAGTTTTACTGCAACATAACGGACCAGCCGTCCCATTGATCCACCAACTTTGTCTGGTAGTACGATCAGAAGTAGAGAAATGTCGATTATAGGTTGTAAAAAAGCAAAGTATCCTTATATTTTTAATATTTTATATGTAATCTCTGTTTCATCTTAAGATCGAACTGTTTTTATTTGACCTACTAGAGGGTTTTTATTGTCTGATTTTGAAAGTAAAACTAATCTCTTGTGACCTTTTTTATTCTACCTTTTTGTTTGAAGGTGGGTAAAATCCTGAGGGTTCAGTATCAGGTCTTTCCAATCTTGGAGTCTCTTGTGTCCTCAAGAGAAGATGCTTTGGATTTTTTCTACTGTTTGACAGATAGTTGTCGTCCTGCTTTTAGATATTAATTTAACCGTGATGGTTTGTAAGGTGTAGCTTCCCAGTGGGAGACTCTGCATGTTCTTTGGTCCACAACTACTCACAGTTTCAGTCAGCTGGTCGGTACACATGGCTTGATGTTTTGTTTCTATGTGTTTGTAAATTACTAAAACACATTGGTTTTGATGTTTTATGACTACAGGTTCTGTTCCAGCTTGGTCCAACCATAACAATTTTGACACATGTCCATATTTTACACATCTTTAGCCTTATAGCATAATTGCCCAAGTTTGTAGGCAAGGATGCACAGCCAATCAGCAACATTGGAGTACAGTTACAGATGTCACAATTTAGCCAAAATATGACTCAGGTAATTAAACTATGAGGCTAACGACACGTATACATGGAAAAAGGAGCTCAGGTTGAAGAAGCTTTAATATTAACGTGGCTACATCCGTTAATGGTGATGTGAAACGGCTTGTGCAGGTCGTAGTTAACTGCTGAAAGATTCCCTCTGAGGCTGAAGCACTGTCCTACACAAAGGCCCGGATTCAGTCAGCCCCTCACACGGTCCCTATGTAAACATGTCTGCTACCAGCACATAGCAGCACTCTTTGTTTACCCTCCTAAAAAGTCATACTGATCATTCCTTGAGCCGTGGACATCACTGTTCACTCTTTTATGAAGAATGTATTAGCATGAGGATGTTTTCACAGAATAGTAGAAGTAATGTTCCTAGAAAGCAGCATCACTTCCCTTTTTTTAAAAAAAGAAAAAAATACAACAGGAAAGTTGGTATAAAAAAAAAGTGTGTGTATTTGAGTGCAATGTCTCTGTTCAAGTAAAAGCAGTAAAATGTCACAATTATCATTGTTAGGTGACATTTTATTGTATTGTCTTGGATTTAGATAAGTTTAGTAATTGTAATAAATGGATTTTCAAATAAAAATTTTTATCTAAAGGTTAATTTAAAGCTGCACTACCGAACTTCAGCAGATATTCTCAGTGACGGCCCCCTATCGACTGCTAATCCAGCATCCAGCTTGCATCCTACCTGTACTGTGAGATCTCCTCCAGCCAGTAAAAGACAGTCTGATGTTGACTCTTGTCTTATCTCTTATTCTGTCTTTCTTTTCCTCTCTTCCGCCGATAATGTTCTGATTCTTTACTGATCAGCCACAGTGCACGTACAGAACGGCCAGTGTGTTGATATCCACTTGATAAGTTGTGACAGTGCGTAAAGTGAAATTCGCCTGCAATGTCGCGCAGCGTCCTAAAAGAAAAAGTTGTTTTGTGTGGTTTCTCAGCCTCGGGGCGACTTTATTTTTTTAATTTTCATTATAATTGTCACTGTGCCATCAAACTAGTCTGGAGTTTTATCGTCGGAAAGTTACATTGTGGTTCTAGAAAATGTTGCACAACACATTGAAAAAGAGAGAAAGTATTTAAGACGGCAGCCAATTACGATCAGCTCTGATACTGATCATTACAGTCGGCTTAGGATAACCGGGATTCAGACATCCCATATTTATCAGACTCCTCTTAAAGTGGGTTTTAGGGCTGTCCTCGACTAAGAATTTTCATAGCCGAATCTGATTCGTCAGATGTTCCCTTTTTGTCGACGAATCGTCGAATCATGTTTTTTTCCCCCTAATTATAATGTAATCTACTTCTTTTTACGCTCTAGATAAAAGGGCCTATAAACACCCCATTAAACAAATTACATTTTTCACTTCACATAAGATAATAGTAATAGGACAATTGTCTCCATTAATCTTTTTTTCTGATCCCACTCATTAAGCTGTTGGAAAGGTTCCCCGTGACAACGATATATGTTCGTTTGAAAAATTATTGTAAAATAAGTAAATAAATAAATAAAACGGGCTTAAACTTTTTTTTCCCCTTTTTTCTATATTTTCTTTGTTTGTTTTTTGGCTTAATTTAATGTCGGGAAAGGAAATTGAAAGGGTGCAAGAGCCTGTGCCCGCTCCACCGCGGTGCACATGTAAAAAAATAAATAAATCAAGTAGCCTAGAATTCCAACAGAATAAGCCGCCTGACCAGATATTATACAGTCAATGTACCTGACTAAATGAAGTAATTACACAATAACAAAGATAAGCTACAATAACTAAATAAAAGCAATGTCCAAGTAGAAAGGAAAGAAAGTAGCTAAAAGTTAGAAAGTGCTGCGGTAAAAAAATAAATGAATGGACTGGTAAGATGCATCACTACATCAATTTTCTCCCTTGCTGAATTATCCAGGTGAGCCCTAACTGGTTTATTATTGGGCCGCACTGTGATTAGCATCTTATAATAGAATGTATCTCTGATGCCCTTAGCATTCACCGAAAATAATCAATGAAACAAAGCAGCCATGGGTTAACAAGCCAGTAAGGCAAAGCGGCATCAAGTAAAAGTTCTCTAAAAGCAAAGCAGCAGTAATACCACTGGTACAGTTAGCATGAGCAGAGGTTAGCCCCAGCACTTCCAGTGGTGGAAGTTGGAGTTCGGGCTGCAGTGCTGTGAGCTACTCAGATCTACTTGTTCATGTTGGATGGGAGAAGTGCGCTCTTCGCTTTGATCACAATTAAGGCGGCCTCAGAAATATCCTCTCTGATTCGATGTATTCTATCTGCCACCCTGGTCATCCATTACCTTTTCACATTGAATATTTTGGTGAAGTTTTTAGTGACATTATGAGCGATTAAGTTGCTGTAGAGTTGAAATCACTGCTAAAATGCTACGCCGGTGGTCCTGTAGCTGCTCACCTCAGGTATTTGGATCCTACAACTGTAGAAGGCCTAGGTGATTTATTCGTGGGTTTAAAGATACTGATTATTTGCAAACATCATTTTCAATATTTAACAGAATTATTTATAGGCTGTTAACATGCTGTACAACCATTTATTTGGAGAACAAATAAATGCTCCTTAAAATTAAATGTTCAGCACCCCCTGTAGCCAGAATGGTATGATCTTTGTTTCATAACCTCATTTTGCTACGATTCGACTATGAGGTTGGCCGTCGCATCACAGTATTCCGACTCAACTCGTCAAATCGACTATACGGGGTCGCCCCTAGTGGGTTTATTTCAGTTTTATTAATCTATCAAAAATCCTCAAATATTTATTTACCTCAGTATGTACAGTTCCAGGTAAGCTTAGGTCCTCCAGCTAGGCTGAGTCCACCAGTGTCAACGCACTTACCTTTCACTTTAAGGTCTCACTGTTGATGAAAAAACTCTTATCAAACCTTATTAATAGGGTTGTTTCAAAGCACAGATTTAAAGAAATGGGCAAGAACATTTGCAGCTTTTCCGGTGCCCATAGGCAGTGTTTCTCAATTCTGGTCCTTGGGGACCCCCGCAAGTTTTATGTTTACCAGACTATAGCCTTTTTATTCAACCATTTATGACTCAAACATCTTTTGATGAGCATACTGACACCTTGTCGGCTCACGGCGGATGCACCTAATAAGCCTGGAGCCAATTTTTCCTTGTTTCTGTCTGGTCAGATTTGTCGCGCGCTGTTCCTGCGGATGTGACTTCAAGCACTTTTATGTTAAACGTTTCAGATCACGCTGCCGCCACCGGTAGTAAATAAGCCTAAACTCGCAAGCGGAGTGTATATTTCATCACAATGGATTGTGAGAATACACAGAGCGACCCAGCACAACTCGGACACCTACAGAAGCTCCACGTCAGACTACGAGTGTGTGTTGCGAGAACGAGCAGAAAGGAGGAGCAGTTCCGTTTTTCAGCCAAAGGTGTCAGTCGCGAGTTGAAATTTCAGAAACCCACATAAAGCCCGTTTAAAACACCTGACTGAAATGAATGGCTCGTTGGCAGGCTTGCAAAGAACTTGACAAGCAGTTCAGTTAATCTGAATCTGGTGTGATGGAGTGGGAAACGTCTCTAAAACATACAGGGCAGGTGTACCCGAGGACCAGGACTGAGAAATGCTGCCCAAAAGTACTCGACGATTATAAGAAATTGGAATAAATTCATCTAATAAGACAAAGATTGAACTATTTCGCTACATTTTCCAATTCATGCACGGAGGGAATCAGAGGCCGAGTGCAGCCCTGTTTCAATCATCAACAATGTCAGAGCAGTGTCAGATGTCTGGGGTGTTTTGAGGTAAAGATGCAGAAAAATATGATGCAGTGATTTTAGGATTAATAATCTGAAGCAAAACACAAAGACACAACTGAAGAGTGAAGATGGGAACGATGACTGGGATATTGTAGTGCATTTTGATTTGGCTTTTATGGTGATATTTCTATATATTTATGACATGCTCGGAGATGAGTCTCTTTCAGCACTTTTCTGTTTCAGCTTCACATGTTCACTTCACATTCAGCAGCTCCACACATTTCTCACCTCCCCAGTACAGTCGCAGTCTGCTGCTCCTGTACGCCTCAGTGTTTTCACCGCTACTCCACTTTTAGCCCCGTGGAGCGGCTTCAGCTGGTGCTTTAGTCGTTACAGAATCGGGCGCTCCTGAAGAAGAAACCAAACCACTGATGACAGATTTCACTGCTAGTTGTAATTCCCCATCTGTTGCTCTCTGTTGGGTGCGCAGTGTGGTATCTTAATCCGTTTTTTTTCCTTGAGATTTTTTTAGACAGTTTTCTTTCAATGACACAGTTTAACACAATCCTGTAGATATACATTATTAGTTTATTAACAGTCAGACATGGCCCTTAGGTTCAAAATGGCTGCATAAAGATGCATTTTATTAGCTCTGAAAGTCCTGCTATTAAAAACAAATGCTATGCGTTTTAACATTCTTTAACCTCACAGATTATGTAAGAAATGGCAACTTGTACAAAGATTGTTAAAAAAAAAAAAAGACTTAATAAAACTTGGTGCATCAGGGCAAGATATTTAACCTTTTGGGGTCTGTGCTTATTTTGGTCTTCAGATACTTTTACTTATGCCGTTTTATACCACAGAATAAAAATCTTGAACATATGGTGCTCAATTGCCTGAAATGATCAAATCCAAGTAGGATCAGATGATTAAACCACATTTTTCTGTGACTAATTGCCAATTAATGACCAATATATTACGCCTGATCATTCCACTTTTATACTTGGATACAGTAAATGTTTCTTTGCTATCAAAGTTAAACACTCATCTATCCAGTTTTATGTGCTTTATTGACGTCAAACAAGAACTAGAAGAGCGGTTAAAATCTGCACTTTCAAGTGAAGTTGAAAGAGCAACCTATTTTTTTTTTTTTTAAAGGCGGCATGATCATAGACCTCAAAGGGCTCCTAAAAGAAGGGAGCAGGTTTGAAGGGGGGGAAGAGGAAAATCCACTTAAACATCCATATTTCTAATAAAGCAGTCCTGCTGAGAAGCTGCAGATTTCCTTGTGGTTATCCTGAGGTAGTTACGATGCATAGTATGCAGTTTTATAAAAGGAGTGCCTCATTTATTTCCCAGGACTCTGATCAGTGCAGCTTCCATATGGTCACAAGACAACTACTCTAGCTTCCGAGACTCCCTGCACTCCCATATATGTCCACACAAACCAAGTGGAAGAACAAGGATTAAGTTTGTCTCTTCCACTCGTCTGTTGTGAGCTTCAAGCTGCAGATAAACAGCAGGCTCTCTGTGGCGGATGCCAAAAGTCCCCCGTTAAACCAGCAAGCAGTGAAATTGATTTAATGAATTAAATCTGCCATTCTAGTAAAAGGCAGTTCCCCTCAGATGACCACAAGGCATGTTTGGACTTCAGGTGAACATCGACACACTGGCTGACAGGCGTTCCTACCTCAGATCTGTTTCCATTATCTAACTGTTAGGGAGATGTGTATTAGGCAGGGCTGTGTTTTATTAACAGCCTCTACTGTTGCTCCAAGGCTCGCTCAGCCCTTCTAGGAATGTTTTACAACACTGATTTCTATATTCCTATCCTCTGTAGACCTTTTTTTGTACGCTTAGACAGATTATTACACCTTGTGTCATGTTTTATTGCATGTTAGTGTGTTAATTTTTAATCTCTCTACTGAATAAGGGGTTGCTGAAGTCACTGGCAAGGCTTATGACGCACTCTTCTTTTGGGATTCCTTAAATAGGAAACTTTTTAACTGATTGGAATTACACTTTGTTAAGTGCCTTGAGACGACATCTGTCGTGAATTGGCGCTATATAAATAAACTGAATTGAATTGAAACTGAATTGAATGTTATCATTTATATGTGTATTATGGTGGTTATAGTTTCTCTTTTCCTGTTCTGTGGGTCTTCTCCTGGATGGATGCATATTTTATTTTTCCTTTCATATTTTTCTTCCTCTTCATTTCCATAACCTCTCTGCGTTTACCTCCCGCCTTGAGGTATACATGTGTGCTGCAGAGGTGGGCGTATACATGGACAGCCGTATTCTTGGCGGTTTATCAGACTGTGAAAGCACATTACCAGGATCCTCTCCTCATGCTGCTACTCTGTTCGGGTTAGTCACAGCCACAGGTCAGAAATGACAAGTGTGGTCTTGGTGAGGCCCGTCAGGTTGCATATATCCAGGCTTGACTGTTCGGCTCACTTCAAGAGGAAGATGAGGCGAGCATAGTTTCCTCTAGAGGGGGGAAAAGGATGATGGATGATTTGAAGAATTCTCACAATAGACACACTAAATGCTAATTAATTACTAAAGCCCAGCCCTGGTTCGGCCCATTTATCTCTGTAATGATTAAGATTACATAACAAAAACAGCTCAAGGGTCAGTTCTCCAGCTGATAGGAAGTTCTGTCCATGCCTGTTCAGAAATATACCAATATAGTAGCTTATTTATTGATGCAGAAACAAGTGTTTGGAAGCCTCAAATGAACTTTGTTGTGTCAAGTTTGATTAATATTTTTTTCAGGAGATTCATCATTTTGAGCAAGTCTTAGTAAAAGCGCTCAGTTGTAGTGAGTAGTCTGCCATCTGGTCCACTTGGATCACCACATTGTGAATTTGAAATCTATTCTGCTTTATATCGGCGCTGATTAATAACTTAAACTGGTATATTCTCTTTCGCTCTCCGTGTAACGATTTATCTGCTTAACTGAATTCAGAAAACCTGAAGACAAACATTGAAATTTATTCAGATTAGGAGGTATACTCCTAACAAATGACAAAGTTTTTAATGTCATCTAAAGTCCACATGGACCCACAAAGTTGTGTGAAAACTTTTCTAAACTAATACTGATGTTTATAGAGGATGGACAAAAAGTTACACACTAGTGCATCAGAAAAATCTTTATAGTCAATAAGAATGAATAAGATGCTTAAAATGTCTTTTGTGAGATTGATACAGAAAATATGAACGTTAAACTTTTTAAGAATTGAATAAAAAAAAAAACAATTTCACTATTCATTATTTTTTAGATCCAATACGTCGATTGTCAATAAACATTATTAAACAGCAACAGCTTGGATTTTATTTTTCTAATAAACAGACCCAGTAAAACCATTTCTTTCCAGTGGGTCTGATGGTTTACTGGTCCCTGTTTAACGTTATCGGGGGCAGCTCATGGTAAACCAGCGGTTCATGGGAACTACTCGCTGTGTTCAGTGAATGTTAACCTGATGGAGTTGACATTATTTCAGTACAAAGGAAGTAACAAGCTAAGATTAACACTGTGGTGGCGCCAAGCTTGTCACTAACAAAGATGCTAACATTAGCTTCATATCACAGTGACTCACCTCTTATATGTGATTTTAAGGCGGATGTGGTGGATACAGCTTCTTGCACTTTTATCAACTCAAATGTTGCAGTTTGTTGCTCTTTTACTTTTCCCTTTTCATTAAGTTTTTGTACCCAAAAGTTATAATAAAAGTTGGAGTGGCAACAGGTTTTGGGTTGGCAGTGCGTCCTTTTGTTTGTGTGACATTTCGTCAGTGTTATGTTTGGAGAAATGACTCGCATCCAGCAGACAGGAGATCAGGAAGAGAACATTAGAAAAATGTTCAAGTCTAAAATCATGAGTCCGAGTAGAGACTCAAGTAACTGTATATACGACTTGAGTCAAAGTCCCAGACTTGAATCCCCATTTTATTTATTTATTTATTTTTTTTATTTTATTTTTTTTTGTCAATTTATACAATTTTACCAGCACTTCTTCAAAAAACATAGGGCTGCTGTCCTGCAGATTTTAGATTTTCCTCTGCTCCAACACCTCTGATTCAAGTCAAATGGCTCCAACTGCACAATTCAATTCAATTCAGTTTATTTATATAGCGCCAATTCACGACAGATGTCGTCTCAAGGCACTTAACAA
>JAPMNP010645935.1:0-14863 GCA_029874935.1 Atherina boyeri | reverse complement strand
ACACACACACAAACCTATTATGACCAAGAAGTGTCTTTGATGCACAGTATGCATGAATGCTGCAAGCTTAGTCACACCTCATGCACCAACGTCTTATCTCATCATACCAAGGCTTTGTCGGATGGCTCACAGTGTCTGAGTACATCTGAAGCACTTTTCATGTTGACTACACTGCAGTCAGAAAGAGGAAGTTCAAAACTAACATATGTGTCCTGAGTCTTGACCCTCTTGCCACACCTTAAAAGATAACACAGATGTGTGACTTTATTCCAGGGGTGTAAAATGAGACGGCAGCACAAGTAAATTAGCATGAGAAACAGCAGAAATGTAATCGCTACATGAAGATTCTATTTGATTATCAGACAAACAGGGAGACATCGTAATCTGTATCTGCTGCCTCGAGGGAAACCCCCCCCCAAAGGACACTGACTTCATCTTTTGCCCCATTAACATCCCAAGCAGAGATACAGAAATGACTGTCCTAGCATGGTGTACACTTAAAAAAGGAGCAGTTCACTGCTTTTGTGAGAAAAATAAATAAACAGCCACCTTTCAACGGTTCCTCTTTTTACTGCTAGCTTGTGACATCAAGCAGATGGTTGATTAATTAAAGCCACAGAGCACCGTGTTTGACCTGAATGCAAGAGTTGGTTTTTCCTTTTGATTTCACAGCATAAATAAGAAAAATCCTGCCAGTATAACTTCTATTGTATAAAATCAAATGCTCACAAGCTTTGAGACAAGACAATACACGCATGTGCATTTTTGACGGAGAACATTTTACAATGATTTCTCAAGTATAAAATAGATGAATCAAAAACATCATCTAAATTGAATATTGCATTATTTTTGCCCTCAATAAGAAGAATACATTTCTTAACAAGGTATCTGATGATATGGCTGCATCTGCAAGCCCTTGACCACAGGCCCTAAAAGCACATTAAATTAATACTGTATGTCTTTCCAACCTTTAAGCATTTTCTTCCAGGGCCTGGTTTCTGAGCCTATTAAAAAGTCCATATGTAAACTGTCAAACTATTCTAAATGAAGTTAAACAATTTCTTCTGAATTCCGATCATCGAAATACATAAATATTTGTTTTGTGCAACAGACAGCAGCAGCAGCAGCAAGCATTTAAAAAAGATTCTGCTATGTCACATCAGGATGTGTATCACAACCTCCGTGAAATGTATTAACTGTCCTGAAAAACTATAGACATCAAAACAAACAAACAACTCTTTTAGTTAGATCACGTCTATTTTATATAACAAAATACTGCAATTTGTATTGCCATGAACATAACTTATATGGCTTCTTCTCCTTTAAAGTCATGTATCCTTTGGTGGGTTTGTGCATTTCTTCAAGCTGTAAAACAAGTTACTGAGAGCTGAAATGTTATATGTGAGAGGAGAAAAAATTATCAAAAGATATGCATTCTAATGGCTCATTAAAGTCACCTTAGGTTTTTATTCTGGGTAACTCTGTTAGATCCAGGCTCAGTTCACATTTGCCCAAGTCTCCATTCTGGTCTTCAGTGTTTCCATCCCACAGGTTGTTTGCTGTATTGTCAATATGGTTTCCTGTATCATAACTGCTTTCCTCGTTTTGGACTCCATTCTGCCCAACAGCGGATTCATGGATGGAACTACCTCCTAGCTCATCTGCAACCTCTGATAAACTCGCATGTGCCTCAGTGACTCTTTCCCCCTCTTCATCTCCCTCTTTGAGAGCATCCGGAGCTCCATCCAGACTAGAGTCGCTAAGAAAGGAGTGGGCAGTTTGGGTGTCATCCATTGACAGAGGGGTGTTTTCTGGGCTGCCCACCAGGCTGCTGCCTGCTCCCAGGGTGAGAGGCACCTCCTCCTGGTCCTGGTCTGGATCCTGGTCTTTGCTGCAGTAGGCATAGCGGTGGTTCATGTGCTGGGAGTAAGAGCCTGAGTGAGAAAAGCGCTTACCGCACTTGTCACATTGATAGGGTTTTTCTCCGGAGTGCAGTCGGCTGTGTTCAATCAGATGGTGCTTATGCTTGAAGGCCTTGTTGCAAATCTTGCATTCATGGGGACGCTTGCCTGTAATTATACAAAGAAGCAGTTTCTATTCAGTGAAAATAGTGGGAATGTGCTTTTTTTTAAATGTAGAAAATACATTTAACATAATTTAACTGAATATTTTGAGGATAAGTAATAGTTTTCTATTTTTTTTTAGTTTTGTGTAATGACTGGAAAAGGTAAAAGGGCAAACCTAGTTCTGTCTAAAAGTTCATAATGTCCAAATGAGTATTTGTAAAGCCTGCTGATATAAAAAAAAACAAAGATCAAAAACAAAAAAAAGCGTAAAAGTCATCACATTTAGCTTTAAATATATAGGTTATGTATGACGCAATACAACACAGTTATAAAAAGCAGTTCAGGCTCGACCTTATACAAACAAATTATGTGCATTTATGAGATTTAACAGTAAAAGTAGGTGAGTTTGTGACATTTGGACCGCGATGTCTCTTGTCTCAGCCACCTATCTGGTGGCTGTTGCTCAATATTTAGCTTACACGTGTCAAAGCTGACTTTATCTTCCCATTTGATTTTTAGCAAGAAAGTCAATAAGCATTTTTACCAAAAACTCAAACTATTTCTTTATCAGAATCAGAATCAGAAAGAGACTTATTGCCACGTATGTTTCACATATATGGAATAAATGATAAGTTTTGAACTAAAAGATTACTTATTATTACAAAATAGGAAATGTCAAAATGAAAGACCTGTGTGCTCGTATTTGTGTCGGAGCAGAGAGCTGCTCTTCTGGAAGGTTTTTTCACATATGTCACATGCATAAAGTCCTTCTTCTGTCTTCCTCAGCCTTTTCCTTGCTGGGCCTCCTTCAACTTCGAACCCGTCATCAATTAGAGACAGATAGTCCAGAGAGTTGCGATTTAACACCTCACCCTGCAGGACAAACAGTGTCAACTGTAACAGCAAAAAAATCTTACATGGAAGTTTCTACTTCAGTTTTGTATTCTTTAAAAAAACATTTGAATTTGGAAATCACTGTGTGCTAGTTGTGAAGCATTTTTAAGCTTATCCCGATCATTCAGTTTGTGCTCCATTTAAACTTTGAATCAATGGCTTACTCACCATCAGACCTTGTCTCTCCTGGTAGATCTTTTTTAATGCAGCCTCTGCATCTGCTTCCATCATGTAAGCTACAGGAGAGAGAAATCCTGGGCTGTTTGTTGCTTGGCTGAATGGAGTTGGCGATATGCCATCATGCAAAGAAAACCCAACACTGGACTGATTGAAGATGGGAAACCCGTTATATAAAGAGGCTGGAAACACAGCAGCTCCGGCCCCGCTGAAGACTGGGTGCTGGTGCAGAGACAGATGTGAGGTCGGGCTTGGTCTACCAAGCTGCTGTGTCCCGAGCGCTCTCCTCTCCACTCTGCCTAAGTTACCATTAGGAGTTCTGTTCCTCCCTCTTTGCTCTGAGAGCTGCTTGGGCAAGGAGAGGTCCAGAGGTTCGTTTTGTGCAGACCAGGGACTGGCAGGTTCTTTCTGAGGCGAGGAGATTTCAGGTGGACAGCTGGTGAGGTCAAGGCATGCGGGTGAACTGAATCCTGAGGAGGAAAATCTTTTTCTGCCTCGGGGTGATGACAGCTCCGGGGAATGATGCATAATCTGACTCGGGCTTCCCTTTTCCTGGCTGGACCAGAACATATGTGAAGACAAGGGCTCATGGCGGGGTGAAGGGGACTGCATTGCGACCAGAAGCTGCTGTGGTACAGAGTGCCAGCTGGGTTTCTGTGATGGTGACCTATTTCCAGAGAGTCCGTTGGTAGCTTCATTTGTGTTGCTGCTCTCTGGTTGAAGAGCAGATCTGGGGAAGAATAAAGGTGGTGAGGAGTTGCCTTTCTTTGGAAACCCCTCAGGCAACTCCAGTGTCTCTCTGTTGATCTTACAGAGGTAACGCTCATGCTGCAGGAGCACTGCCAGGTTGGGGAAAAGCTGTGAGCACCAGCGACATGTCACCCCAAATACACCTCTCTCCACTTCACCTGGTGTCACTTCTACCCTTCTTCTGTCAGGTGACACCTTCTTCTCAGGGCCTCCTCCATTGGGAACAAACCTCCTTTCCTCTACATCTTTATTCATCTCTTCATCTTTCTTGACATCTTTGTGAAGCATTTCTTGCAGCATCTGCTCAAATTTGGTCCCAGAGTGAAGATAAGGCAGCAGAGTTGTTCCTTTTGCGAAGCTGGTCCTCAGTGAGAGCTCTGGCAAAGGGTCCCACAGCCTAGTCATGTCTGATACGCCATGGGGGCTTGTGATGTTCTGGTTGAGCTCCTGAAATGACAGCTGGTGAGGATCTGCTGGTACTCGGCCCAAATGCCTGCTACTGTCCTGGTTTTGTGAAGCCAACGCTGAACCTTTTTCATTATTGGATCCACCCCCGCCAGCAGAGGGCGATGTTGGGAGTGAGTGTAGGTAAGAGCTTTGACTATGTCCGTTAAATGTTCCGCTGGTGCCTCTTGTGCTCCCCCCAACATGTCCGCCACCACTAAGGCACTTTTTGCTGCTTAAATGGGAGCTGTAGGAGCCAGAGTGAGAGAAACGTTTCTTGCAGTTGGAGCACTCGTAGGGCTTCTCACCTAAAAGATGAGGCACAGAGAGCAGGCATTGGTGAAAAAAAATGTCAAGGTTAAGTAGAAATGTCCTTCAGCATGGATGTGATCTTTTACCATAATAAGCTTGTCCTCTACAGAATTACGTTAACTTTTCTTTTCTTTTTTTTATCAACACAGCAGTTTAGTTATAATTTTAGACCATATAATTCTCAGAGTAAGTAAAGGTTAGCGATACAGCGGAGACAATAGCAAATTGATGGGTTAGTACAGCTGTTTTGATGTTGTTCTGTCTCACCGCTGTGGATGCGGAGATGCTCTTTGAGGTGGTGTTTGTACTTGAATGCCTTCCCACACTGCAGACATTTGAACTTCCTGGTCTCAATGCCCTGGTCTAAAGTAATTGCACTCTAGAATGACAGGACATTTTCATCAGTTTGATGCTGCAAAACATAAGGGGAGCAATTTCAGGGTATGCAAAGGAATAATTATCAGTCAAATAAACAAGCTTTCCAATAAACTATCATGTAAAACAAAAAAAATACATATAATACAATACTGTTTAGAAAGGATTTATTGCAGTTAAGATTTTCTTAATTTTAGTTCCTTTTAGACTGTATCTCACCTTGTCCTGTATTTGGTTGTGGAGTGCTAGGTGCCGCTCCATCTGTGACCTAAGGGTGGCGATGTAGCCACAAAACGGACAGACCATGTGCCCCCCCTCCCTTTCCTGACAGTATTTAACATGGTCCCTCAAAGAGGCTCCGCGCTGATACATCCTGTGGCAGAATGGACAGGCCTGCTGGCTCCTGCCTGCATCTGGAGGCCAGAGAGAGGTGACATTTTACACAGACTAATTAATCTTTTACATGTTCATTAAATATATCCATTCATCCATTTTATAAACCATATTATACTCTTAATGACTGTGGGGCCTTAGAACTATCCAAGCATGCATGAGCACACACTGGACTATTCGTCAGCATATCAGTGAGTCACACTGTATATAAAGAGGCACCTGTAATCACACTAAGGTTCTCCCTCTAATATAGTTTTGGTAAACTATGTTGAGTTTTTACCAGTTTTTACCCTCTGCTGAATGCTTTGGTCTCATGGTCTGACAGCTCTCGTCTTTGATGTCCCTCTTCTGTTCTTTTTATTTGTTTTGGGTGCATTTCTAATATTGTCAGTAGCCGAGCGGCAGCAACAGACATCAGATTTAGATTCTTTTGGCCAAATTAATTTTTTTTCCCCCTCCACTTTTTCAAAAGATTCAGTTACACTTTCTCAAAGTCAAAGCTGAACTTAAGTTACAGTATATGTCTTTGCTTCAGAGTGACAACAGACAATCATATCATATCTTATTTAATGAATGGCTTAAGAGTGCTTCACTGATTAGTCACCTCATGACAATGATAGTTTCTCTTCACCTACGTCAATCACCTACAAAGTTTTTTTATGTCTGCCCTTTTACAAAGACTTTCTTGGAAAACTTTTCAAGTTGTTTGTGTAACACACCATTTGGCACGTCAGGTTAACGGCATGGCATAAAGCTTGCAAAAAGATTAGATAAAGCCTTTTATTTCTATTTAGTGGAGCTGTTTGCCAGCCAGTTCACCTTACTGTAAGTGTACAGTTGAAGGGGAAACCCCTGTCTACTGTCTGAACTTATGCTGCAGATCTGAGAGCATAACTGGACTTAGCACTGTCTGCCTTTAAGATGTTGTCTGAAAATATTTACCAATATTATATCAATCATTTTGTGTGAGGTGAATATTGTGTATGATATAAAGTGACATTAAATCATGCATATATTTTGTAATATTTCAGTCAATAAACCAACATATACATACATATGGAACTATCCGGAATACAAATTTGATCTTTTTTCATAAAATGTTGAAAACAAATCATTAAAGGTATATGAGGTGTATGTACTTGATCTTGAGTCTGTTTTATGTTTCGTTTTCTCAGGACCTTAGCGTTTACAATCAGATATATGTGCTATCACTGCTTTTTACTCTCTGTTTATAGCAGATCACTTCTTGAAGACTGACAACGCTGCTGAAGTCACACATTTTTTAATTTATGTTCAGTCTAATGGCAGCGGAGGTGACATTTTACCTGCTCCCTCAGGTGAGCAGTGCTGAGCTCCTGGTGACCAGATGGCAGGGGGCAGCTCATCGTGCCTGCTGCTCGGATGGTACGCTGCTGGTTTGCCATTGTGATTCAGGTGGTCCAAAATGCTTACAGAGGGAGAAGCCTTCCTCAGCTGGACCACAAAGTTGTAGTGGTCTAGATTCTCTAAGGCATTCTGGGAGTCCGAGTTCTTATCTGGTTTGAAAAGAAATATCACAGAAAGCGTAAAATATTTCTACACGGAAATGTTTTCAAACACAAGGCACATGGTTATGGTAAACTGAAGATCTGTCTATGGCATTTAGAAACAGCCTAATTCTGATACTTGCATACCCTCAGTCGTACTGGCTACAGTTACACAAAATGTTAGCATTGCTGCAATATTCAGTGTGTTTATTAGGTTTAGATTCTGAGTGAGATAGAAACTAAAAAGGCAGAAAAAAGAAGATAAAATGTTTTGATTGATGTTTTGAAGATAATGTATGCCATAAGAACAAAAAAGAAATGTTATGCACTAAACAAAAGAGCTTGTTTTGGTTATCAAGCAATTTTCAGAGAGGATACAGATTCATATATGTATTGTTTGTATTAGCTGTGGCTTATCTAAAAGCCTTTTGATTTCCATGATGAGCCACTTTCTTGTCAGTGGGAGCATCAGTGTGGTCGTGCCTCGGATGCGCTTGTATTACATCTACTATTAGTCAGTGTCTCAGTGTTTGTGTAAGTCTATATGCTTTGGTCATACATTCATGTGAGAGAGCAAGTGTGTGTGTGTGTGTTCAAAAAATGGGAATAAATTACAAAGTGACATTGAATCTAATGGGACTAAATTGTTTACGTAAAGGCAGAAAGATAAAACAATAAATTCAAGAAGCCGGTTGGCTAGATATGGAACTAAATTCAAGAATTTTTTTCTCGTTCCTGCCCTTGAGAGCAGTGACAGGCGGGCGGTGAGACAAAGCCACAGATGTACAAGAAGAAGAGAGGGCGCCTCCTATCACAACTCAAGCCAATCAGCTTTGCTTACAGTGACTTTGAGGAAGATTTTTCAAATGTTTGCAGATGTTGGCATATTTTGAGCTGTTTTTATGTGGTGAAGGGAAGAGCCTGTGTGGTTGAGTGTTGTAAAAACTCAGCTTTGCCTTCATCAGGCAAGGCCAAATCACACAAGGCGAGGGAGCTAAGTGATTGTTAGTAGGCAAGCCGTATGAGCCTTTGATCTCTCCTAAATAAAAGAGAAAGCCTCACGTCGTGCAGTGCTGATTTCAGTACCGTAACGTCACCTCTTTGATGCATGGAAATATTGTGACATTGTGTGGGATGAGTTCTTTTGTCATGCTTTCAGAAGACTGCCTTTTCAAAGAGAAGAGTGAAAAAAGGAACAGCTTGTAGGGAAGGCATGGTTTCACAAGGAGCTGATATGAAGGTGTATCTACAGGGCTCTGAGAAGCATCATGACTGACCGTCTCTTGCATCAGAAAAACACCACAAACTTGTTTACACATACTGTAGAGCCATAAGCAGCAATCCCATAAATATATTGTAATTTTACATACATATTGCCTGGCCACAATCTTAGCAAGGCCTTCATACTTAAAAAAAAAAAAAAATCAATATTGAATGATATATTGTTAATATTGTTAAATGTGAATATTGTTAAAGACATGTTTTTTTTTTATAAGACTTTGTTTTGTTTATAACTTACAGTACATCCTCAGTGGTGCCTGATCTCCCTCTCTGTTGCTGGATGTGTAGATGGCGTCCTCCTCAGCCTTGGCCTCTGACTCCAGCTGGGCCCAGCAGTTCCTGTTGCCAGGGCTGAGGCTGTGAAGCTGTGTGGACTGAGCTGGGCTGCCAGGCTCCTCCGTCCCCTCGCTGGGTGTCAGGCTCGTCTTGTCCAGGCTCTCGTGGCAGTCCTGGGGCTCCAGGCTCCACAAACCCACCTCATCCTCCTCCTCAGATCCCAGCGAACTAACTTGCTCAGCATCCACTGCGAGATGGAGAAAAGACACGAAGACAGATTTTGAGGATGCTGCAAATGTAAATCTAAAATCTACTTATTCAGGTTTTTGTGTGAAGTGAAATTGCAATGCTGTATCTAAATTTTAAACGAATATCATCAACATCAATCTTTAATCTGTTTAGTGCTTTACTTTGTTTATTAACCATTACTCCCAATGCACGTGTTCATTATAATTTGAGATTACATTCAGCCAAGTGAGCTTCAGTACACAATTTAAAGAAAAAACACAAGGAACTGAAACCAAACAGGGAGAAGCACAACCAAATATTCAAACATTTGTGGTAAATTCTACATATTAATCATACATCATACAATACAATCATTTTTATCATTATAAAGAGTACACATTATCATTGATTGCGTTCAGGGTTGTCCATGTTAAATTATTCAATGTGTTTCTAATCATGTGATACTTAATATGGTTATGGGCATTTTGAATAAATTATAAACAGTATGACTAACAAACATTCTAACCAGTTTTAAAAAGGGTGGTTTCACTTTAACCCTTTAACAGACTGCTCAACCCTTTGGTAAAGGAATGTTTTTAGTGACTATAATGAATTTCATTAAAGATTTATGGAAATAATCATGCCTGAGACATCTCTACCATTTGGTTTGGGTATATAATGCCAAACGTAAGTACTTGTTATCTTAGTATTGTTTCAGATTTTGGAAATTTGTTACTATATTATTAACTGTCATTTAAATCATTTGTTGATAAACATGATTTCTATCATCATTGTGCAAAGGAAAAGAAAAAATGCCAAAGAACATCTTTCTCTTGCTTTTTTTTTGTGTAAAATTTAAGGAGTTAAAATCATACACAAAAATCTAAGTATCAAATTAACCCTCTGATGCATGAATTATTTAAAAAACAGTGCCACATTTTTCACATTAAATATTTTACTTCTACCGAAATGTACTGTGATGCTTTTAATTATTTTTAATATTATTTGACTTTAATTTTATCTGTCTATCTTTATCTATTCTATGAAAATATTTACATAGTTACAGTATATAATATAAAATTCTATAAAAATATAGCTGTATCGTTTTCTTGTCCTGTTTATCACTGAAGCAAACTTCATAATAAAATTGTATTAGATTTTATACTATATTTATATACTTTTCAGTGAGTGGCAGCATATTGGATGACTCACTAATGTCCAGTGAAGTGGGTTATTTGCTAATATTCCATCCTGACCCATGCATGTACTAGTAAACAGCATTTATATAAGTGTCCACTGTAGTGGACACTATATATCGAAGGGTTAAGGTAGAAATTTATTAAGAAAAAAAAAATCCAGTCTGTAAAAATAGTGATCGAATGTTAAACCATAAAATGCACCTTGTTTTAATCTTAATGTTAATCACTGTAATCATATCACATGTTGCCATTGAGTAGCTTTTTAAAAAAAATTATAATCATTTAGTCTCACTTTAGCTAAAAATGTGTAAATAAATGTAATGAATAAAAATGTAATAAATAAAAAGGAAGCCTGTATTGATAATATCACACATGTAGAGCAAAATCACTTGTAAGGTGTATTATGACAATGTAACATGCTCTATACTAAAAACTCACCCTTAGTGCTCAAACTGAAGCAACACTGAAAAGGCGCTTACTTTTTCCCATGGCAAAAACAATAAATGAATAAATCACAAACACATGCCTGGGATTTCAGCAGTAGGATCTTATTTCCAAAGCTTTTTTTGAGGACTCTCTGCTTTCCTCTCGCTGATTGGCAATATCTAATCACAACCAAGTAATGACCACTTAAGAACACAAATAAACTCTTTGAAATGTGTCACCAGAGAAAGCCAAACCATTGTGGAGGGGCGGGTGACTTAGGCTGTGCCAACATGCAGTCGGCTATATCTATTTTCTGTGTTGTTGTGAAACAAGGTTTTTTGATTAGCATGCAGTTTAAATAACGCAGAAATACGATATCGCTATGCTTCTTATTTTTCTACTTAGCCTTTAAAGAGAGCCTCTTTTCTCTTTTCATTAGATCAGAGAGAAAATAGAGTTTCACAGCTCATTAAATTTCACAAAACAAAAAGATTATTCATTAAAATGTCAAAACAACAGTAAGTCACTCTTCAGAGAGTTTCTTTTTATTTGAGGCGCTCCAGTTACACCCTTACTGGATACATTAATTGATGAGTACTTTGCTCTCATCTCTTCCACATATCCATCTATGACCCGCAGCTCACGGTAAGAAAAGGCAGTCACAAAACACTACAGGGGGACATTATGCAGGGTGGGCCATGAGTTTCTATAGGAAAATTTATAATGTATATTTCTTTAATGTTTATGCTAATGCATGTTCATCAACAGTGGGAAACATATATTAAAATGTGTTTTCGAAACAATGGTAATGACATAGAGCACATTATATACATAAAAACAGTTGTCCGAAATAAAACATTTATTTTTCCTATACATTGAAACTTATAGCCCACTCTTTAGAAAGTTTGATCATATACTTTTCATCACTAACATAGAAACACTCAAACACACTCAGTTTCATTCTGAGACAGCATCAGGAGTCCCGGAGCTACAGAGGGGGCGGCCCACAAACACTTAACAATTATTCATTTAACTAGTTAATCTCAGAATATAACTCCTACACCTATCTCTGTTTCTATCAGCTGTTTTTCCTTCCTCAGCTTTATAAAATCCCTGTATACTCGTGCAAAATTCAGATCAGTCAACCAATGCATGTTTCATACATGGTACGTACAGTACGTGGAATGATTTTTTGCTTATGAGGGGGCAAATTGGTTATCAAATGTGTTTAAAGGCAGAATGCCAAACTATAATGCTATGTGATTTAGCTGAAGTCGACCTATAAATCCCACAGAAGATTACTGAGATGATGGGGCATACAACTGGGGAAAAATAAGAGGAAAATCTGGTCAAGATTAACATCAAATTGGTTTTAATTTTCTCTCCCATGACAGTGACTGACACTGAGTCTGCATGTGCTGTCATAACTGAGCGCAAAGATGAAATGGCTTTTACTATCTGGTTTACTGATTTATTTATTTGAATAGTGATTGCATCCCTCGTGTAGGGATGCAATTTTCTCAGTTTAAGCCGGACAGCAAAGTCTTTGAACAGCCACAGAGTTTTGTGATCGTCTGCAATTAGAGGATGTGTGTAAAGCTATAGAAGGGCTTAAGTGATGGACTCATGCATTGTGTAAGACTTTTAGGAAAGTATAAAGTTTGAAATACAGCAAAGGAAAAACCGTATGCTTCTATTGTGCATGCACTGTAGTGTGTGTGGGAAGAACATGACTCATATACAGAGAGTAATAACCAAACTGTGCTGCATCATGCTTGACATTGTCGATCACTCGGTCTTCTGGGACTGTTTCTGATAGTTTGACAACAACAGCGTGTTCACATGAAACACTTCAGCACTATTTTAATCTGTCTGATGCTTTCCCTGCCTGACAGTGACTGAACATCTGAGTGACGGTCGGCCAGGCTGCCAAAAACAAGTCTGCTGTTTTCTTTCTGTCTATCTGTCTTTTTTTTCTTTTAGCTTTGAACACCACTCAAATATTTTACATTGGAAATACATGCTGTCTGTCTTGCAATGAGTGGTGTGTGATCCCTCTTGACTCTAACCTGATAACCTGATGACCTATGGTAGCTTCTTCTAATATTTACATAGTTGAGTCAACTTTCCAAAGTCAGAGGCGGTTAATGCTTGAATACCTTTATGAGCAAATATGTGTAGGACACATAAAGACAGATTACACAACAACGTTAAAATACAAACCACAGAGACAAAATACAAGGATAAAGAAACTGTTTCAGCGCTGGTCTCACTCTGCAGTGTTTATATACCAGAGGGCATCTACTGCACAGCAACACGCTAAGCTGCAGTTTATTTTACGATGCACACATGTGATCTGGTACTGACTCAGTAATTATGTGGCTAAATGGTAGGCATGCAATAATTACCTTGGAATTACCTTGTTTGTTTCTTTTGGTTTTAAATGGCAACAAACAAGGCCAGGCCCAATTTACCGCACAATGTAACCATTCCAGCTCTGCTTATTTTTACAATTAAACAATGTTACACCAAAGCTTGACTAATGGAGATATAATATTAACAATTCAATTGATTTTTTTTACCCTGTTTGGGGACGAAGACCATCAGTAAACAACGACAATAACAACAATCTCTCAAGGAAATATCAGTTTGAGACATTTTGCTAATAGAAATAACACCCAAAGAAAATATAAGCAGTAATCCTGTCTTTAATAGCTTTAATCCCTTGTTTAAAGTGTAAGACATTCCTCTGTATAATAAAAAAAAAATTGTGTAAGATATCTAAAAAGTTGCCAAAACAATGCAACAAATCTTATGTGCAAACACTTTAAATGACTTCAATTAAAACAGAAAATCAGCCAAACAGCTATCCTAAAGACCTGAGTTTATCTCTGCAATTCAAATGACATCATTCTAATCATATAAAATCCCACATCAAAGGTTTTTATATATTTACATTAAATCATTATTGAAGCTTTGTAGCATTGATAAAAAAAATTAGCAACCCAGAAGAAATATGATCCATGTTGAACATTATTTGATGTCATGCATGTCAGTGTGATGAGACATGAGCATGTGGCACACATGCAAGATCACAGTACAATCTAATACATGTCATACAGTAAAACATGCAGATGCTAAATGTGTCAGATTCAAACAAATTTTCAACAAATTAAATACACAATAGCACTTATAAAACTAACTGCTATGTCACATTTTTGTAACAAAAGTTGTGCCGTAGTTTAAGATGCTAGTATACCATAAATATTTGAAACAAGACTTTTTAAAACATGCTTATCTAATACATGCTCTTACAACTGTTTCTCATGCTGGCTAAACAGAGTCGGTTTTACAGGTGCCAAAAGAAACATAATGGTGACTTAAATTCTGTAAATTACCACATGAAGGTCAGCGACACCCACGTGCTAAACAAAAAGCAAGAGCAGGAAGTGTAATGTCATTTAACAGTACCTATGAGAGCGGTTCAGAGGAGAGGCATATCCATATTCATCTGCAGACCGTACTTATGTTGACAGCGATCATATCTCTCACAGAAAGCAAATATGTCACATAAAATAAATTCATGCTGTGACAGCTCTCCTATTCATACCTGAGGTATGACATTCACAAAATGAGTCAGGGGAGGACCGCAGCCAAGAGCAAACACCTCCCACTTGATATACTTCATCTAAGCAGACACTCACTGACACCGTGGGTGATGGCGTCTTTTGATTTCTGGTACAGTGGCTATTTCTGGGTTGGTTTTACATGTATCAACACTCGGGACTGAAAAGAGCACATTGATATCAATGTACTAGTCCTGTACTGTACATGTTACCTACCTACATAAAAACAGATCAACATACAGTGTAGTTTCGTTTATTTTTATTTTTCTTTGTAAAATCTTAAAACNGTATTCGATAATAGTAAAAGGTCAGTTAAATTGACCAAACAGAAAACTTGGCATTGAATTTTCCATTTAGTCAATACACCTCTTTATATGAATTTTCTTCCCACTTGAGCAGATGATACTATGAATGCTAACGGATGGTTAAATTATCTTAAATTACGTGTTAACCAATAGGAATGATGGTAATGTAATGTTTTGCGGCACTTTAACAGCATTACTGTGGCCGATGAAAGGAAGTGCAAACATTCTTTTCTAATGATGGTGAAATTAACCCCAAACATATTGACATGAATGTCTTAGTTGCACAGTCAAGTCAAAGTTCAGCAAAGTGAACTCTCTTTGCTGGCTAGATCAGCTGAAACACTTAGTTTATTTAAATCCAGGTTAAAGACCCACCTGTTCTCAGCTGCTTTTAAAAGATTTTTATTCTAATGTCCCAAATCTGCACTGCTTCTTTTAAACTGGAATTACTCTTATATGTTTTATTTTTTCTTCTAAGTTTTTGTTTTCTAATTTTAAATTATGCTTTATATTCTTTTACTTTTTAATGCTTCTTCTGCACCCCACTGTAATGCTTTAATGTTTTATGTAAAGCACTTTGAATTG
>JAPMNP010645922.1:0-14324 GCA_029874935.1 Atherina boyeri | reverse complement strand
TCTTATTGGGTTTCTGATCATGATCTACTCTCATCTGCTTTGGTATACAGAATGACAAGTGAAGAAATTAAAGTGTTTTTTTTCACATTTATTAAGTTAAATTCTTAGGGAAGTGCCTTTATCAAAGACATTGTGTGGTCCTAAATTGCTACGAAAATAAGTTTCAACAAAAATTAAGGGCTTCTGCATAATACAAAGCCTGGAATGCATGTTTTCAAAGCATGGAATGCATTTAAAAAAGACAATTTTTTTTTTTTTTTTTTAAATGGATTCAAGAATCGTTAAATCGTTTTTTTCCCCACCCCTAAAATGCAGTGATTCTTAAGGTTCGGTTCCCAGCCTGGGACCCTTTACTGCGTTTCATTCCCCGCTTTCTCTGTCCCCTTTCCTGTTGTGCAACTGTCATGTAGAGGCCACTAGAGCCCCAAAAAAATCCTTTTTAAAAAAAAAAAATTCCGATTATTAACTTATCTGCATCAAATCGTTCGAGAGAGAATCGCAATACATCTAAGAATCAATTATTTTTCCCACCCATATTGCTCTGTCACTTTCTCTCTTTCCCGAACTTCCTCTAAGAATGTCCATATGACTTCCTTTGCTGAAACATCAATGTTTTAGCAAATCCATTCATTCAAATCACACTAGCTCTGGGCTTAGGGCTGGGTATCGATTCAAATTTTAAGAATCGATTCGATTCTGATTCTCAAGATCTTGAATCGATAATCATTATTCAATCCAATCAGATCCGATTCGATTCGATCCGAACTTCAATATTTTGACAAGTGTTTCTTGAAAAAAGCATTTTTTTTCAAGACGTTTGTTGAGTCTAAATGGTGTTTTATGCGTGAATTCAATGATGCAGAAAGTTCATGGGGAAAATGAATGCCTATTTAAAAAAAATAAATAAATAAATAAAAGAAAAAAAAGAAAGACATCGTTCTTCTGAGTTACAAATCGATCTTTACAAATTAATATAAAAATCGATTCAGAATTGAAAAATAAGGTTTTTTTTTCAACACAGGCCTACCCGGGCTACAAAATAGTTGGAAGGTGTAGCCGGTTTCTCAACTCGGGGATGCTGCACAGCAATGACAGTTACAGAAATATGCATTGCTTTGTGTGCCATCAAAATGGGTCAGAAACGCAGAGTTTTAAGGCCGGAAACTTACATTATTCACAAAAAGAATAATGTAACCATTATTACATTTAATAATAAATGTTATAATAATAATAATAATAATAGTTATTCACAAAAAGTTACATATACTCTTTCAGGTGAAATGTACCAAAAATGTAAAAAAATTCATGTCCCACTGATTTCATATCATGAATGTAGAACATTGAGATTCACACCATAGTAATTATTTAATCTCAAACAATTTATTAAAACTAAAGCTAACAACAGTAATGGGTATGAAATAACATGAAATGTTATTTGAAATAACATGAAATGTTATTTCATGTAATATACATATAATGTCTAAATAACTTGTCATATGTCAGGTGTCATCTTGGTTCTATGATGTCTAAATATGAACAGTATGATGAAGAGGACTTTCATTGAACCAGAAAATTTAGTGGCTGATTTATGGTTCAGGTTTTTTGTGGTTTAACGCCTGGTTAGAGAACAGCATGTTGTGCAAGTACTTGAATATTGAACAGTTGTACATGTGCGTTCAGAAGTTTTAGAGAAAATCAAATTAAGCTCACATGTAAAGGTTAATGTGTTTTATGTACATTCTGACATTAAAAACAGCCAAATTATCCCTAACTTTTTTTTCGAGTAGTGTATGTAGTGTTTTGTTTTAAAACGCAGTACTACTGCTTGAAATTCAGAGAAGAAACATTGTCTGTATGGAATAAAGGTAAACCATGACAGTGAGGAGTATAGCAGTCAGAAAGGCTGCGATTAACTACGGTCAGGTCAGTGCAATCAGTGTAACACTCCAATAACAAAATTGTTTACTAAAAGTTTGAATCAACCGTTCGATTCTGTGTCACCTTTTAACTGATCTTTATTCAGACTTCCTTAAAAGACTTAAAAGTATCTCCTTTGTTTATTATATTTAACACTGTTGTGGTTGTGGTGGCTTCCAGGTGGTGAAATACTGGCCAGAGATCGGAAAGTGTGGTTATTTGGTGTGGAGGTACTTGCTGAGACGGGATGATCTGGAACCAGCACCGTGGACACCTGAAGGACTGGAGAGGATCGAAAAACTGGGCCTTTCTGTTCAGGTTAGACTGTGTTGTTTGAACTTTAATTTACTGTATGTGTGTGCAGACAGAAAATAATGTGGCACATACTGTTTTTTATGAAGTTGTCCTCTTAAATTCCCCTAAATATTTCAGTTCTATCCCTCTTACCAATGCATTTTTTTTTGTTATCAGACTTGGGAGGGCAAAAAAGCCACTACGTAATATGTGAATAGGTATTTGACTCTGTGCTAATGTCTCTGCAGTATCCGCCAGGCTACCTGGCAGCCATGGCTAACAAAACAAAGAAGGAGGCCTGTGCCAGACCCGGCCGTGGCGGTCGCAGTAAGCACTACCCCACGAGGGGAAGGCCACGGAGACAACGAAAATTCAAGGAAAAAGAAGAGAATGATGAGGAAGAGGAGGTTGAGCTTCCAGCAACCAAGATGGAAGAAGAAAAAGAAGCACCACAAAGTAATGGAGCGCAGAAGACAACCGGAGATAGTGGTGGGTGCTTTTACAGACGATGCTCAAAGCAGGTCAGACAAGATGTTGTGAGAAGAGGACAGGTGAGAACAGCGTTAGCAGTAATACGTCTTTAATGGGGCCACTAAATGTCAACCAGGATCTTATTTGTAGCAACTGCGAACGCTGTCTCTTCAATCTTCTTTTCTTTTTAAGTTTGATTATTATTCTCTCTCCAAAAGTAGCTCCTGCTTTTTAAGACTTATTGTGCATTTTTACCAGATTTGTCACCAGCAGCAGAGCCTCCGTCTAAACGTGTGAAGATAGAGGAGACCTTCCAGCTTACAGAGCAGCAGCAGCAGTTGATCCGAGAGGACACAGCCAATAAGAAGCTCTGGGATGAAGCCATGGAACACCTTAAAGAGGGACCGGTATGAAACCCAGCTCATTGCAACTTAAACACATCTATTGGTCTTCAGGACTTCATATGTAGATCTTAACCAGTCCTCTTTACTATCCTCTTGAATTTAGAGGCTAGTCCATCTCTGATTTTATTTGGCAGGGCTGTTTAATGGAAAGCTTTTCCTTCTATTATTCATTTCATGTTTTTCTGTTGAAGAATTTCCTGCAAAAGATGGAGCAGATCTTCATGTGTGTGTGCTGCCAGGAGCTCGCTTTCCAGCCAGTCACCACTGTCTGCTCACACAATGTTTGCAAGGTATATGCCATGTTCATCATATCAGATGTTATTCGTGCTTACTGCTGCACAACCACCCACCTCTCCATGTCATTTTTCTGGCTCCTTCCATCCTCAGACTTGTCTCCAGCGGTCTTTCCGAGCAAAGGTGTACACCTGCCCCGCCTGCCGTCACGACTTGGGCAAGGACTATGTCATGACCCAAAACAAGATGCTTCAGATTCTGCTTGACCAGTTCTTTCCTGGCTACAGCAAAGGCCGATGAGGTCGCAATCACATTTATAACTAGGATACGTACATACATGCACATAAGCACCCATTCTGTGCACCCTCGTATACCGTCAAGCACCTAGAGCTCCACTTTGAAATGCATTGCACTCATATAATGTACTTACCCACAGTCAAATGTATATTGCATATACAGCCATTTATGTCTACAATCATTCATACACAGACAACCTCAGTAGGGACTGACCTCATCTGCTGAACTTGGACCGTCTCCATCAACATCACCAGCCTGAAATTCAAAACCAAGGACATTTTTTAACCTCCCTACTCCTGCCACAAAAGCGAGCTCTAAAACAAACGCACAAAGAACACCCCAGCTCATATTGTCACCAACTATCTCCAGTTCTTATCTCATTTTAAGTTTTGTTTTCTCTTCCTCTATGTTGTCCGGCAGTTCCTTTTAATTGACATGCAGCTCGTTGTTTGAGTCCAAACGTATCCCAAAATTTAAATCCCTGCCAACCTGTTTGCATTTTGGGTACCATGTATGCAGTTTTAGACCCAAATACTGAGCTAATCTGAGGGTTTTGGCTGGCAAGTAACAGTGTTCGGTGCCAGGAGGGTTGGACTGAAAGATGTCTCTGTTATGGCAAGGTAAAGTTAAGAGGGTCAAACTCAAAATCTAGTGGACATGAAGTACATTAGTGATTTATGCAGTAGATTATTTTATTTCGAGGCCAGTCAGTGGCATTTGCTTGCATCCTGCTAGGTGCTCATGTCACTTGGAATGATGCCATTCCTACGCTTTGAACTAATAGGAATAATGAATGTCTCACCAGGGGTAACTGTCAGTGTTTTGGCAGAGAACAGACATTTGCAGCTGTGTCTTGTTTGTTTGGAGTGTTGGATGTCCTCCTTAGATTTAATGTGGAGCTAGAGAAGGCATTAACTAAGGAAAAACACAAAACTGGAAAACAGATCAGGGGTGAAAAAAACCCAAAAGGTTTAAGGTTTATGGTTCCTCTTAGAAGTCAAACGACATAGACTAGACCTTCCTCACACATTCGATGAGTATGTTCTATTTTTTCTTAAACCCACCAGAGACATAATCTGATGTAATAGAAATGGTTAAGATTTAGCTGCAACGTCGTGAAATGCTTGAAAAGCGCTGGATGAGCTCCCTGCTTGTTCTATTCAGCGACATCTGAAAGGGCACACTGTGGTTGTCCCCGGTGTTACCAAGCAACTGCAATCAAACAAGACTTTCACGGAGATGGTTAGCTCATATTATATTCGGCAGATATTTATCCGATATTCTACCTGTTAGTCAGCGTTTACATTTATAGAGTTCTGCATGTCCAGCATGTTGTCCTTTTCCATTTTAAAGATATTAGTCTGCTGAGTAAAGCACAGCCTGATTGGTGTAGATTATTTGTCGAATTACAACCAGTAAATTGAGACCAATCTTCGGTTTTTGTGGCCAAACAGAACGAAAGGGAGTTGGCTGCTAATCCCCAAAAGAGCAACTTTTCTAATAAACTATTATTCACCGGTCTTTCTTGCCAAATAGCAGGCAAAGATTGATTAGAGTGCCTTGTTGTGCTTTAAGTCCTGTCAAGCACCAAATATAAGCATTCGGTAGCTGATCAGTTTTAATAAGTTTTAAGTTCTTTGTTTTAATTAGAATTTGCGGTTTTAAAATGACAACACTGTTTTATTTAGTGAACTTCTTGTTTGGCTTGTTCTTTTTAATGCAATCTTAAATGTTTGTGAATTAAAAAGACAGGGGCTCATCATTGCATCTTGTAACCCTACTTTAGTAGACCCCCAAAATAAATTCATAAACCTGTACATCAGGATAATAAATATTCATTACATGAAATTGTAGAAATTTATAAAAAAGAAGGTATTGAAAGTCTATTGATCCTAGTACTTATAGACTAAGACGGGATTATTCAACTCTGGTCCTTAAGGGCCACTGCTCTGCACGTTTTAGTTGCTTCCCTGCGTCGACACACCTGATTCAAAGGAAGCAGTACAAGCAGGGAAATATTTAAAACAATCAGGGCTGCGGCCCCTCGATGACTGAGTTGAAAAACCCTCTACTAAGATTAAGTAAAAAGGCCTTATTTCTCTTTTTATTAAATGGGACATAACATGAACCCTCATCACCTAATAAAAACATGCACTTTGTGTGCAGGAGACTCAGAGAATACTGCAAAAGAAATTCACATTTTCATAATCCATGTGTTGTAAATATAATAATGTTTGAAAACTATTTTACTCATGATTGATTGATAGGTGAGTTGGTTTTTAAAAAAGGCAGCAACTTTTGAGAGAAACGTAGATTTATTTTGGTTGTACTGGAGAACAAGGTACTTGTGGAAAAACTAAGAATTTTTTTTAGCGTTTTTGATACTTTGTGCCTCTTTTTTGGCTCAATAAGTTGAGCATTTTCCAGATCGTCTGATGTCCATGGCCCTAAATAAACACGAGTGGGATGGCAGCTTTGAATGTGACAAAAATACAATTTTCTTTCACAAATTTTATGGATGTATACCAAATGATGTACAAATTTACTTCTCTTAAAAAAGGTGTGAACAAACTTTAAAACCAGCTCTTTACTTTTATAAAGCTACTAATTTTTAATTAGAATTTTTATTTTTTTTCATTTCTAACCTTATATGGATCTATTCTGTGAAGCTAGTAAAACAATGCAACCAAAGGCACTTGGAAACTTTTCCTACATTTTTAGCTTCTACAGATCACTGTAAGAATACGCCCATAACTATATTAAGTCAAAAACTTACAAAAAGTTCTTATCATTTTTCTTCCCTCTTTGCCATGTGATACAAATAAACATTTTTACTGCTTCCACAATCAAAATTGTAATTGCATTTTTGTTATTTTTACACTCCATACCGTTACCTAGTACCAGTCTAATAGTCTGTTTACATGGAGGCCTGGCAAATTTCCAAGTGTTTAAATTCCAAGTTATCCGCTATTATTAAATGCATTTCTTGGTGCAGACAGAAGCAACTATAGAATTAAGTTTTTATTATAAGCAGCTGAAACAAATTTGTAGCTTTTCTTGTGCTGGTACTTAAAAATGTATTGGGTTGGCAGGCGTAATAGGAACCAAATAAAACATTTCATGGAGTTCAGTGGCACTGTCTTTACACTGTTCCGCATGTGGACAGAGGTCACCTGGAATGCTGCGGCTTGGATACTGTATACAAGTTGGTTTTGTGGGAAAATGTAGCCCTCTTTCAATAACGTGCTGTTATGTTTTACTGTATCAGCCTATGAGGCAAAGCCATGTTGTGTGTGAAGCTGGTTTACAGCTGAGTTAATGCATCCGTTTCTATTCACATTCTGTTTTTCATTGGCAGGCTGTTTGTGGTGAAGTCCTTGTTTTTGTTCAATCATTCAGGATTTTTTTTTGTTTTTGTTATCATGCAAGTACAAATGCTACTATGGTCTTTAAAGCTAACTGTGATGTGCATTACTTCCACTGTTGCTTTATCTTGTTTAGATTATTTTCTTCCTGCATTGACTGGCAAGCTAACACCCCTCCTTTCTTTCTCTGCTGTGACCTTCGCTCCCTCTTCCTGTTGTCTTCTGCTCTCCGTGAATCTACAGTCAGTACTAACAACTTTTAGACGTCTTGTGGACGCTTTGCTTCAGTGCTGTGTTGTTTTATTTTTATTGCACTCTATTGAAGAATAAAAGTTTGAGAAATCAAATTTAATTTTCCTAGAATGCTTCCTGTTCTCTATGTCTGTACATCTTTTTTCTACCAGTTTAGTTGCTTCCTTTCTATTTTTAATCATTCATTTTTTATGTTGGCGACCTCAAACATTTGCAGCAAATGCCAGTCTGAGAAGTTTCATTGCTTCATATTGTGATCTGAAATTTTATACGTTACAATTGATATTGACCAATTAAATATTTGGATTCAAGAAAAAAAAAAAGTATTTTCCATTTCTTTTGTATGACTTGATTCCACAAGTGATACTAATATTTAGTCACCAAATCAACTTTTTCACTTATAGCCAATAAGAAATGAGAATGTAAACAATTTCATAAGTAACAGGTTAACAGTCGTGTCACCATTTTGGAACCAAATCCTTTGTAAATAATTAGTCTTGGCTTTTGAATACTTCACAACCAACTTTCAGTTGACACGTTGTGTATTCATGCAATTGGATACAGGAAGTATTTAAACTGCCCAGGCGTTGGCAAGACTGACCTGCAGCTAAGCTGTGGCAAAAACATGCAACATTTACTCATGCTTTACATTTAAAAGACTACACATCATTTATGGGCACTATTACACTGTAATTAGCCTTTAGAAAAACAAGCCTTTTCATTTACTGCCAGCTAACTTTGGTTGCTTTTACAGACATGAACTGCAGATTGTCTTCACTGAAGCCCTGCTGTCCTTGACACATCAAACATACTGAACTAATAAAAAGCCAATACATTCAAAGCACAAAACTATATATATATATATATATACATACATACACACACACATTTGACTAAATTGGATTAAATCACCATCAGGGGTTCCCATTTAAGCTCATTGTAGTATATTAATATGCAATACATTTCTCTGCATCTTATCAAAGTGGTGATTGCGTTTTGTTCAGAAGCCTTTGACACCTCCTGCTGGTAGGAAGAATCAGACTGAAGAAAGCACCGATGCATTCCGTTTTCCCATTATACTTTGTGCAGACAAAGCTTAAGATTACAAAGCTGAATACCAATTGCAATCACTCACTACACAGCATAATTATAAAAAAATATTTTTAAAAAAAATCACATTTGCATAAAATGTAAAGATGGACTTACATGCACCTTCAGTGTATGTTAGGTGTAGATAAAAAAAACTGCACAAGATGATACAAATTGTTTTTGGTGTTTTATTATCACAGAAGCACAACAGGTACCACTATGCAGGTGAACAATGTATTCCATACTATCACAAGAACAAAAAAAGGTTAAAAGGAATGCTAATCCAAGAGAAATTCAATGTCAAAGCATTTTTTTTTCTTTTAACCTCTAAAACAAATTCTACAATATTGTCAGACACACATGGCAGAAAGATGCAGAAGCACTTTGGATTATTCACTTTCCTTCTGCTTAGTACCATTACACTCAAGTTCTTTAAACTTCAAATTGAACTGTCTACAGACAAAACAGCATTCATCTTTCCATCCCACTTCTAGTCTAAATTCTTTCACTATCCTGCTAGAAAGTACCAATCATCGGGGCTGTTGCTTAAGTTACCTTTCAAAAACCCTTTTTGCGACAAAAACAAAGCTGGTCCCATTGACTTGCAATTGAATTCTTAGAGTATGGGAGAAATTTAAGGTCAATATTTAGCCAATTAAAAAGAAAGCTGGGGTACCCAAGTGTAAACTTGATGACCTTTTTGTTGTACATTCAAGAAAGGAAAAATACTCCACCTGAACTTGTGACATGACCGAAAATTAAAACAAGAAAGTTGACAACTGGAAATTTTACTGGATCTGACTAGCAACAACAGCTGCAATATGTTTTTAAGTAAAAAAAGAAAAAAAAAAACACTCCTTTTTAGGAGACACCAATCTTCAGTGAAAACAGTTTAATAAAACACACAAATATAGATGCTGGAAACAAGATACACAGCTTATATATTCCCTTGAACAGAACAAGAATTGGTGTACTTGCATACAGACCACTACAGCCTGGGGTTTAACACAAACTGCTGTGTATAATGTAAGCTGGGGCAATATGGGGAAAATAAACATACAATGGGAAGAGGAAAAATATAGCAATAAATGGAGAAGCTGTCAGGAGAGCTACTCATCGTCAGATGAGTCCCTGTCAAAATTGTAGGCCATGAAGAAAACGTCGGGTCGAGGTGGGACGAGGGCATGGCCCGGTTTCACAATCTCAAAGCCCAGGAAACTGAACGTACGCACCAGTTTAGCTGAAAGAGGAAGACAGGAATCATTTTAAACTTGCGGAATCTGAACACAGCTGATTAAATAACTGATCCAGGATGAATACTCAGAACAAATTCAAGTGCTGGGAAAACAAGGCTGTTGGCACATACCACGATCATCTCTGTTCTTGTAAAAGCAGACAAACACGCTAACGACTTTCAGATGTTCTTCTGCATACTCCAGGAGAGCTGCAAAACTGGAGGGTGAACAGAAGGCAGCTTAGATTAGAAAATGGAAAACAACCCCGTAAGAAGCAGGCAAAAGCTAAATAAACAATGTTTGGCTAAATAGAGTTAATCCCTAAAACTGTACAGGGAATCCAGGTAGCCTCATCTTCTTGTCAACATTACTACTTATTTATTCCCACTTTAATTGCCCGTAAACTACCAAGACCAGCTATTTTTTCTCAATTGTCCTTAAAGCCCATCATGACTGCAACTTGACTGTCCCCACCTCTCCTTGCTGCCTTCAGGAAGAGGGTCAAGAGGAATCTCCACATAGAGTGCGCCGCTGCTTAGGACAGCATCCCACTGTATCATCTTGGTAACTGTGGGATGACTTTGGAAGTGGAGTATTCCTGGCCGCCCATTTCCTGCTGGCTCTTCTGTTACAGTCAACTTCCGGTCCTAAAATAGGAATGAACAAAAATGCATGTGAAAACAGCTGCAGGTGATTACAGCATCGGTTTCCATAGATATTCCTTCTCTTTTATGATCAACCAAACTGATTAAATAAATAGGACTTTAAATTTAAAAAAAATTAATAAAAAAAAAAAAGATTAAAAAATCATTCAATGCACCGATTAATCAAGTGAAACAAATTAGGCATGTTCATCAGCTCTGCTTTGTAAATGTTCTCCGATATTTGTCCGACTTACTGTATAGAGCGGCCGAGCCGAAGGAGCGTGATCCCGTGTGCCATTCCCTCGCCCACCTGGGATCTTCAGGGGTGGGAGAGGGGCATCAGGAGCACCACAGAGGCCCTGGGCCGCGGGTACTACTACAGTGCAGGGACAGGCTGGAAGGGGAAGAAGGAAAAAGGGGACAATCTCTAAATGCGAAGTTGCAACCAAATGTCTTTCTATGGAACAAACACATCCATAAATTTACAACATATGGCAGACGTAAATACTCCAGTAAACCATTTATGCATTTTTTACAAAACAATGGTACAGTGTTTACAGAGTTGTTGTTAAAACATTTCTAAGACCACTGCAACAAAAAAGAGGCAGCTGTGGGAGGCAATTAACCACAAGCATTTATTACAAAAAGCACAAACCCAGATTCACATTTTAAAACTCTACTTCGAGAGTGGTTAGTGTGAATAAAGATGTTCACACTGCCAGGCACTAATAAGTACCAAATGTCAGTAAATTTAACTTTTTGCTGCAGCAAAACACTACCAGTCCTGCCAAGTAAAGTGCCTCAAACATCTGTAAAAAAAAAAAAAAAAAAAAAGTATCGACGTTATACAAATGTTTTATTGGTTGCAGTTGATGGTGTGTCATGGTTGGCTGAAAGCTGGCCACGAACACACCTCACCAATATATTTGAGCTACAATAAATGGATTTGTTTGAACTGTGCAGAGTGATGCCAATTTGCCACATCATCTAAAAAGCAAAAAGGTAACCAAGAAGCCCAAAGAACAACCAAAAGAACTTCAGGCACTTTTCTGTTTAAATAATTTAATGATAAGTGGAACCTGGAAACTGAAGTATTAAATTAGGGTTTTATATTTCATTATGATGATTATGATTAATGTCAATATAGAAATTATTTATTTTTCCATTCATATTGTTCACAATTAAAAATCTGAAATATTGTATAGATAAAACAATAATAATAATAATAATTAACTTATTATACAAATGTGTTATTAGTCAAGTGTGAATTTTTGTCAGCAGCCCCTCGGGGTCCCCCCAGATGAGCTGAAAGATGTGGCCAGGGAAAGGCAAGTCTGGGTTTCCCCGCTTAAGCTGCTGCCCCATGACCCGACCTCGGATAAGCGGCAGAAAACGGATGGATGGATCTTGTTCTACTTTGTAACCATAAGGTGAAATGACAATAAAGTCTTTTGAAATTTTGGTCTAAAAAGCAAACTTCAAATTACCTACATAGTAAAGACATTAGTTGTAGTCATTACCTTTTCTTACTGAAATCATGCCATATGGGATTTTTTATTTTTATTTTATATAAATAATTGAAAATAAAAATTGGTAGTAAACCTGCGCCACGCGTTGGTAACTACGTAAGGTAATGTGGTCCTGTCGTTGGATGCCTGCTGTAAAATGACAGTTACATAATTACAGACCAGACTGCCTTGTCATACAACGAGGTCAAACGGGCCACTATTAGATCACCTATGCAGACTTTTATTACCTTGTGCAATCTTTCCCGTGCACCTTTCCGGACCACCAACTATAAACAGACACTATTACCTATAAATAAAAACTTGCCGTTTCGGGAGACTCAGTGTTACGTCAAAATATTTAACGTTGTAAGCTGTGGACCGTAAACTAATTAACTAGTCAGATCATTAACTATAATATCTGAGAACGCATTAAGAGTTCCTTCATATCCCCCCTCTCACGGGAAATATACTTAATGTCTACATAGCTAATCATAACCGCCCGTTTAAATAGCCCCTATTCAAATTGTTTACAGGTACCAAATGATTATCTTGCTGGCGAAGATAACTACATAGTGACGCAACACAAGTTCGTCGTTGCAAGCTAATGACAGCTAATGCTATTTGAGTCGACCATCAAGCAAACAATTTTATTACTATAAAGATGGCAGCTTTTAACCCATTTTACGAGTTAAACTAGCACAACACCTATAAATAGGCTATTAGTGATAGTGTAAACATTTTAAACAAACTAAACATGTAAATGACACGGACTTCCGCTTCTGTGCCTGCTAGCTACAATAGCTTAGCCACCCCTCCCCCACTGCACGATTAGCACGTAGCTATGTGAAGACTTTTCTTCGTTTACTTACTTCCCAATCATGTCACAGATACCACTACTTATATTCGCCATGGTAGTAAGGGGCTGCTGTTTTCCTTCTTTCTCACGAGCAAAGCAATGACTGTTTAGGATCCGCTGGAGGTTGGATTTTACCATCCGGCCTCGGATAGAGACACGACTGGCCGACTTCTCTCTGCTTTCTCGGCTAGTTAATGAACGGTCTGTGGGTAGGTGCTGCTTAAAAACAAGAGGAAGTTGTTAAGTTACACAAAGTGATAAAATACCACTTCCTGTTTGACTTCAAAAGAAATGTATGATAGGCTATATGGGGAAACTACAGTACAACAATAATTATGTGATTTCGTGTCCGATTTCAAACACAAACGTTAGGAAAATGAAAGTTGCTTAAAAAAATAATTAGAAAAAAGAGAGAGAGACAAACGCTGAATTCGTGTGACATGCTTTTAGGTCATTTTGCATTTTCAACATTTCATTATTGCCCAGTAAAACTAATAGAATTAATTAATAAAGGAATTCATTAAGGGGTTACAGAGGGGCTGGAGCCTATCCCAGAAATTGCAGGCAAAAGGCAGGGTACCCTGGACAGGTCGCCAGTCCATCATGGGGCCTACACAGAGAGAAAAACAACCACACACTCACTCCTTGGGAGAATTTAGAGCAGGGGCGGGGAACCTTGGCCCTCATTTGATTTGAGTCAGGTGTGTTGAAGCAAACGCTCCACCACCGCTAACGTCTGTACCGGCCTTTCTATGTCATCCCGCCTGTGTGTTTTTAGGACGAACCACAGTACCGAGACGGCCCTTTTAAAAATTATTATGATCATAGAAGCAATATGGACTCTCAGAAGCTTTCTGTTCTGGTACTGCTGGACCTTAGTGCTGCCTTTGATACAGTAAATCACCAGATTTTATTAGACAGACTTAGGAGTCTGGTGGGCCTCTCAGGTACTGTTTTAAAATGGTTTTACTCCTACCTTACAGATTGACAATTTTTCGTAAGTTTGGATACATGCTCCTTAGGAATCCATGAAATCAAAGGTGGGGTCCCCCAAGGTTCAATTTTAGGCCCTGTACTTTTTAATCTGTACATGCTGCCACTTGGGGATTTCATCAGGAGACACGGCATTGGTTTTTTCACAGCTATGCTGATGATACACAGCTTTACGTTGCCGTGTCTCCAGATGACCTGGAGCCAGTTAACACTCTTTTAAACTGTATTTTAGATATGAAGTCATGGATGGCAGACAACTTCTTACAGCTCAACCAAGGCAAAACTGAAGTTTTAATCATCTGTCCTGAAGACAAGAGAGATCATTTTACCAAAATTCAAAAACTTTAATCCTTCTCAGTGTGTGAGAAACCTGGGTGTTCTTCTTGACTCTGAGCTGAATTTTATTACACACATTAAAAATGTTGCTAAAACAGGATTTTACCATCTTAAAAACATTGCCAGAGTCCGCCCATTTCTTTCTCTTGCCAGCACGGAGGTGCTGATGCATGCTTGTCTTTCTAGTAGATTAGATTACTGCAATGCGCTGCTCTCTGGTCTTTCCAAAAAGTCTACTTCATCCTTACAACTTCTCCAGAACTCAGCGGCACGTGTTCTGACGAGGGCCAGAGGGCGGGAACACATTACACCAGTTTTAAAATCGCTGCATTGGCTCCCTGTACGTTTCAGGGTTGATTTTAAGGTTCTTTTATTGGTTTATAAATGTCTTAATGGTCTTGGGCCTTCTTATTTGTCAGACCTGCTTTT
>JAPMNP010645914.1:0-13265 GCA_029874935.1 Atherina boyeri | reverse complement strand
CCTGAGAATACAATTCAGCTTAAACATGTTAAATAGGACATAAAGTATTATGTAATCAGTTACATTTTTGACGTGTTCATTGTTTTCTTCAGGTAATACACCTTTAGTGGTACCAGGCATTAATATAAAAAAAATGGAAGAAAACAAGCATGGTCTAATAATTTTTTCCATGATATATGTTAAAATTAATGTACTGTATGTATCATGTAATCAGTTAAAAGTCTATCTAAATATGTTCAGACATGGCAAAACAGGCATTTCCCCAATGACACCTTACAAATGGCTGAGCAATATGTAGGGAGTAGTGTCTCTTTCGGACCAAAGCAATATTTGTCTACTTCTGGTCCAATTCAAACCAAAAGACACTTGGCTTATGGGCCAGCAGTCCAAACCCTTGCAAAAGTTAATTACTTGTGCCGTAGAACGTTGTATCAGGGCAAAAAAAAAGCTCCACTGGACTCCAATGTAAAAGGATAACAAAAATGACCATTTATTTAGGTCCCACAGGGAAATCTTCTTACAGGAGTAATAAAATAAATGTTTCTCAAACTAAAACTAATGCCGTCTGATATTTCCAAGATAATTTAACTTCCATAGGCTACGGTAAGAAAACTATATCGCTCAAGTCCTAGTTCACAGCTGGTTCCGAGCATCCAAAGTCAGTTACTTAAAGGGGCGGTAGCCCTAAATTCAACCTAAACCCTGAGCTAAACAGGAAATGGTTTTCTTTGTTTCCAAATCACAAAAACAGCATTTATAATTCAAATTATATCAATGATCATTACTGTAATCCTCCTTAACATTACTAAGAGTAATTGAGAAATAATAATATTTTAATACAGTGATGTTTGACTACTATTACCAATAGGCCATTAATGTAGTGCTATAACCCTTACAAATCAAATATGAGGTTATTCATATCCCAAATAATATGTAGAGTGTTTTGGCTCCTATACCTGGCTTATATCATATGAGAGAACAAGTTGCTTTGAGAAAATGGCATGCGAGATGACAGAACAGTGTTTTTTGGCCAGTGCTTGAGTGCTCAAACAACTCAGAGACACCTCAAACTCTTCTAAAAGTAATTCAATTCACACTTTCTCATCCAATTCTGAATCATGTGTATATTGAGAAAGCTACATCCTGGTCTGCACACAAACAGAATTCCATATAATTCTTGGAAAGTGACCATCCTGGTTTCAGAAAACTTTCTATTGCCTCCGAGATATGTGGGAGATATTAAGATACTCATACTATCCACAGCCGGCAAACGAGCTCATTCCAATCGCTGCATCACCAAAGACAGAATGAACGAGTAGCAGAAAAAACAAGTAGAAAGAAAACCTCAAATATTTAGAGGAGTATGTTCAAAGCCAGCAGGCGTGAGTGGAAATGTCTTTCAAGTTCATTCAAGTGTTCACATTTGATTCAAAAAGATGCTTTAAGTCCGTTAATATTTTGCTTACTAAGAAAGTAACAGAGAGTGAATGATATAAAATTCAATTTTACAAGAATTCCACTGATGTCAGCCCTGCACTCTCTTTGCAGATCAATATTAGTTGTGGATGCAGCAGGGAACTGTAATTAGATCTTTACACACATCTAGCTACGTTTTATGTTTTAATTTAATATGCATGAATTAGTTTTAACACTATGTAAGACACCTGTTTATTAAAACCTTCCATGACCTCAGTTTGTTAGCAGTTTCGTTTTTACATTGACCATTACATTTAATAGCCACACTGACTTTTACATATTTATTTATTCTTTCATGTAGGATTATTTTCCAAATAACTTTGGTTCAAAGGAAATATAGTTTTAAAAGAAAGCTGAAAAAACACAGAAATCAAAAGTTAGAAGTTCACAAAACAGAAGAAGCAATATGAGATGATCCCTTAAGTCTGTTTTACGTGTGAGCAAAGTAAATGTGTTGAACCTGACCAGCAGTGATGCACACTAATGAAATGACTGCCATCCACTCCCTCTACTTTTATTCTGCCAAAGTCAGATTCAAGCAAAGCGGTGGCGCTGCTCCTCTGTGGTTATGTAGCTATACAGCACAGAGAACACATGTGAAAAGGATTTCATTTTCTTTTCAGGTCCTTTTAAACTGTGTTATATGGTGCTCTGGCGGTTAGCACTGTAGGTTCACAGTTTGAACCTCAGCTGGAGCGATTCTTTGTTTGCCTGTTTGGGTTTTCTGGGTGCTCCGATGTGCTCCTGCAGTCAAAAGAAGGATGTTAGATTAGAGTGGAACTTTGTATGGTTGTGTCTCTCTATGTGTTAACCCTGTGTTGGACTGGAGAACAAAATAAAGTGGGTATAGAAAATGGATAATGTTTTTCTTTTATCATCTTGTGTTGCAGCTGAATTCTCCTGAGATCACAATCAAGACTAAATCAAGTACCCCATGTGTTAGTTAACAATCATAGCTCCAAAATGGGTGATGTACCTTTATTTAAGAGTATTCCCTTCAGAGAAGAGGAGCAAAGAACAACACAGAGGGCATCTTGAACATAAAAGGCAATCCCACTCATCCTGACTGACTTCAAAAGCAGTTTGGTTCACCATTTGGCTTGGCTGATAGGATTTATGTTTGACCGTTTGATCGTGATAGGTAGTTAATCAAATCCAAAGTATTTTTTGAGAAGTCACTGGCCTTTTCCAAACTAATGAAGGCCTTCCTAAATGGTGACATTACAATTCAGCTGGAGTTCAGAGTATTTTCTCTAGCGCTTTTTCATCAATATTACTGTGATTTCAGATTTTAACATTTTAGTTGACGATTATTTACCATCCAAAGAGTTGCTTTTAAAGAATTAGGTAATTTTTGTTGATTTAGTAACTCACCTTAACTGTAAAGATCACCATCTATATTTCAAGAATATGTACAGGAACATGGTGGATATGACATTTCCATCGGAGTGCAACAAGAAAATGTCATTAAAAGGATGCAAATTCACAACTAGCTCTCTTAAATTGTATAACACATGTAGAAATATGAGTGGGTTAAGCAGATAACTAGAGGTTATCTGCTCAGCCAACTCAACATCATAAGAATTGTTTTAACTATGATCAAAATTACCCTGAATAAATGTGATTACAGGATGTAGTTGGCTACACAAGTCTGTGAAGTGCATAGCAGACATTACTGTACCATGCTGTTTCTTAGACATTTCCCCTCAGTGGAAAAAGATCAACAATGGCATCAGAAATGTGAACCAGGAACATATAACCTTCCAAATAACTGGTGCATTTTAATGAGAATATATTAGATGCAAAAAAAGGACACTGATGAGAAACACAAATAACTAAGAAGATATTAAGCTAAGTAAATAAGCTAGCAACTTTACTTAGAAAAGCATTTTGTTGTGTTGTGATAATCATTCATGCACATAGACTGGCATATACATTTGTTTAAACTGTGTAAAATCTTAAAATGTTGTTGCAAAGCTTCTCCAAAAGAGAAAAGAACATGCTGATGCAATATGCTTGCAGCTCAGTTGGCTTGGTTAGTCTAATAGATTGGGATACAATTGTAAAGAGTAGGAATTTTTTTAAAAACTAAAAGAAAATAACTAAAGGAGGAAAAATGAGTTACATCTACAGTACACTTCCAATTTGTCCAACAAAGCCGCTGCAGCCTAACTGCACTGGTCGTCCGGATAAGCCGAACTGTTCCACTTCTAGTGACCAATCTACTTCATCTCACCTGAGTTAAGGTGGTTCACCAAGACAGTTTACTTGGCTGCGATCCCGAGCGAGCTCCCTGAGCATCAATTATGTTGTTAAACCTGCAACCCTACACATAAAAGCCCTCTAGCTTTCCCTTTAAAGCGACACTAATTAGCCAGAAACTACAGCTATTACCATACCTACCCATCACCTGGGAGTGTGTGTGGGTGAGGGAAAAAACAGAACAAAGGAAGTGGACGATGAGCATACTCCAGACAGACTGCTGGCTTCAAAGAATGGCAAAATGTCTGCCATTCCCAACTGTGCCTCCATCATTCACGGTAATGATCCCTCCTCACCGTGTTGAGAAGAAATAAAGGGAGCCAATGTTCACTTCCCTAAATAACTATCCAATTAATTTGTCATGTTTTAAAAGCTTACGGGTAACGACAGGCATTTTTGTGATGCTTTACGAGGAGACTGGGCTTTTAGACGTCGGTGATCAATAAATATGATCTTCTTTGCCTCGAGGTAATGAGTCATAAGCACTTATCCCAGTGAGGCTGCAGTGTCCTTTCTGGACCAAGCAAAGTTTTCATTCCCACCAAATACCACGGCTGATTTCACTAACTAATTCTCGACTGAAGGTGAGCTAATTAATTAAATCAGCTGGTGGAAACATTTTAGACTCTTCAGTCTAAAACTACCGGACTGGACACAACTTTCTTCAAGAGAGACATTTTTCTTTTCTTTTTTTGTGTCATCGATAACGAGAGGAACTTAGATGGAAAATAAAAAGAATTGTGTATTTTTCAGAATAGTAAATTACATATCTTATTGACAGAATAGATGTTGAATGCAGACTGGACAGGTAGAGCAGTCAAATTAACTATTAAACCAGTAAGGATGGCTGGACAGCCCTGATAGCAACAACTCTCCCACCACAGATATATCTGTCTTCTCGCTCTGCCTCATCCCTTTAAGACACAAATGAATCTCAGGTCACCGTCAATGACACATGCACAGAAAACTGGAGCCCCAGGTAGAGGATGAGGCCAAGCAGGAGTGGGAGGTGACAGATGGTAAAAGCCAGAGTGGAACAAGAGGATACTGGAGATGGAGATAGGAGACTCTGTGTGGGATAGTATGAATTAGCTCTGTTAGGGTCATTACATGTTGTCTACCATCATATGTGCCAGCTGACCGGGTTGTGACCCTGCGATATTGCGTAAAGCCATACTTTATGTGAATCTTAACCTTTATGAAGTCTAAGATCACATCCTAGACTCTAGGGCATCCATGTAGGAAAAAGCTGTGCTCTTAGCTCATGAAAACAAGCCACAGGGTTAATCCACTAGGTGTACAGAGAACTGCATGGAAAAGTTTGATTCTGACAGCAGCAAGACCTTCACTGGAAAATCACTGCTGGAAAGAGGACTTTCAGAAAACAGGGAATAGCAAGATTAGCATGCAACACATGGTGAGAGAAAAAGCAGGAGAATATGTGAGCCAACTGTTTCAGTGGTGCCTCAAAAATTACAGTTGGAAATTAAAACAGGTGGGTCTACTCTGAAGCATTTCAAAAGCATAAACCTCAACCCCCTTCATGGAAAAAAAAGAGGAACTTGTTCATTTTAATATATTTTTATATATATATATATATATATATTTAAATATAATTTTATTACAACTATATAAGTTTAAAAATATAATTTGAAATTATTTCATCACTGCTTATCATACATGCAGAACAAAGCAGTTTTTAGTCTCCAGATTGGACACCTTTAAGCCTCCAACTGTTTTAATCCACTTTCAAGATTAAAAACACACACATACATACACACAAAGTCTGTCTTAAAGATTGGCAAAGATGGAAAGCTCTATTGGTAAGTAGCCACTCTACAAAGATTAACTTTAAACAAAGAATTTCGTTTTCTTTATTTCTAACACTCAGGAAAAGAAAACACATCTATAATTTGAACCAGACAACAATTTGCACGCTCCATTACCTCGCAGCTGACACCGAGCACTTGCATCTTCTAATTCAAGGAGGCAGCAGGTCCATTCGCTCAGAAAATTCTTCATAGTTTTCTACACTTACAGCCAATTTTGAAGTAGTTTTCTTTTGTTACAATCCAATGGGTGACTCTGTTGCTGTTTTTTGTCCAGATAAGTGTATAAGAACAGCGTAAAATAATGGAGTATTTATATCTAGCCATATATTCATTTGCTCATTTTCATTTGATTATATAGAAACTGCATTTGAGTGTTTCTAACTCTGCCCAAACAGATCCTGTAAGTCCGATATGAGCACTGGGAAGGGGTCACATTCAAAAAGCAGCAACACTACATTTAGTCTGAATGCCAACAACAACAATGTGCTGGCCTACTGCTCCAGTCCGTGAGTAATGTTCACATACAGTATGCCTCTAAACCCCCCTAGAATAGGTCATTGTGATTTAAAATACAAGCGTAAAACATTTGTTCATAACCACAGGTTGACAGCAGCAATGTTTCTCTCTGCACCTGAAGGTCAGGGCAGCTATCAAAGTGGGGGGTCTAGTTCAAAGGCCCCTGGATAAGTCAGTCCATCATATATGGAGGGAGCAGGTAACTAATGCATGCTGCTCCGACACTTTTTGCTTTTAAGAAAAGATGTAGACATTGCACATCATTGAAATTATCAAATGAACATCACAGCAGCATTTGAGCTCAGCTGAAAGTTGGTCACTAAAATGTTTCATTTCTAATATATAAGAACCCACATGCTGTGGGACAGCTCTTCACCTCTGCTCAGCTTCCTGTGTATTGCCCCTTCTGATCTTTATTCTATTCGGTGGTACAGAAAATTTCTTGTACCAGGAGTAAAACCAAAAGACATGAAATCTCTTTTATTCCTCATGTGTTTAAACTGCATTACAAGCAATTTATGTTGTAAGTTAGGTGTCATGAGTTTTAGATTTAACTAAGTGATAATGATTCCGGCTTTATTGTACATTTGTCTCAATTTAGTATCCATGGTTTTAACAAGGTGTTCTCATGCTGTGTATTCCGGCCAGTGTTGGTAATACTGCCGTTTAAAATAACGCCGTTATATAACGCCGTTATGTTTTCAGGAACGGGCTAATCTAACTAATTGTTCTGCCTTTACAACGCTGTTTCCGTTATTGTACATTGAATGCGATGTGTTATAATAATGAAATGATTGACAATCTGTGTTATCCGAAAGCACCGGAGTTTTTAATATGTGAAGACCCACAAAGAGATACGCGATTATGATTGGCTCAGGCAGTCATGTGTTTCATGGTAGCCAATCGGAGCCAGTGTTTTTACACACATGCACACGCAAACACCAAACAGATTCAATGAAGCAGGTGAGTCCGGAGCAATCTGATGAAAAGATGCTGTTGTCAAGGTGAAGATAAAAGCCCTGCTTCAAATGCAGTAGCCTAAGGTCAAAGGCAAAAACGTGCATGAAAGGTGTAGCTACATTATGTCCAAGAGATGTGGTGGACATATCTGGTCGAGAGGGTAAAAATCTTGCCAGACAACCAATCACTAAACCAGCTGATTCAGCACAGCTCCTCTGCAGGTATGAGCAGATCCAGACACATGGCAGCAACTTTTACTTTATAGCTCCTGGATTGTCCACCTCTGTCCAGGAGGGAAGACTTTGTCCACATCCTGTAAGCATTGATTAAAACGCTACATTAAAAAGTAATCATTTCTAGGTACTCACTACTTGTACAAGTACCGTCTGTTCTAGTCATTTCTACTGACGTGAAAACTAGTCAGAAAAATCCAAATTCTTTTAGCAACCTTTTTTTTGTTTAACAGTAACGCAAATAGTTACTTTCTCTGGTAACTAGTTACTTTTATTATGGAGTACTTCAGTTACTAACTCAGTTACTGTTTGGAACAAGTAGTGAGTAACTATAACTAATTACCTTTTTAAAGTAACGTTCCCAACACTGATTCCGGCCATGCAGAATTTTGATAAATGAAACTGAAACTGATATAAAAACAAGATCATGATCATTATTTGAGTCAAACATGTAGCATATCTGGTAAATTATGGAAATGAGTGTATGCCAAGATTTGCTGGCATTAAACATATAATAAAACTGGACCACTGGGTCACTCCGGCAACCTATCAGTGCAGTCTGACAACATATGTAAAACACAGACATAGAAAATGATGAGTTGCACTTTACTTTAAGTTAAACTCAAACAGGAATTTGTAAATTAAAAAAAAAAAAAAGAAACAAATGAGAGGAAACACTCAATATATGAAATAAAGAATTTGATTCATTTTGATAATGCAAAGTATTGCAAAGACATCATGTTGTTTAGACAGAACTGTTGTGAGCCAAGATTGGTTTTGGGTTTGATCTGGTAAGTATGAAATTGAAAAAATCTTGATTTCAACACCTATTTGCCTTTTGTGATAGAGGTGCCATGTCATACCAAGTGTTATTTCTGATAAACAAATTGGCCTTCAGATTATTAATAAAATGTCCTCTTTGGTGTATAAATGAAGGTTATATAACTTTTCTTAAGTTAAAAATCTGTCTTGCATTTTTATGTTCTCCTCCTGCATGTGTGGATTCTCTCTGAGCACTCAAGGTTCCTTCCATGGTCCAAAAACATGCATACTATGTTATGTGGTGCCTCTAAATTCTTCCTTGGAATGAGTGTGAGCGTGACTGGCTGTTTGTCCCTCAGTGATGGACTGCTGCCCTGTCTAGGGTGTACCCTGCCTTCAGACAAGCTCCAACTTCCCTGCAACTCTAAATTGGAATAAGTTGGTAGAAACAATGGGTAGAAACCTAAGGCGGGGTATGGCCACTTTTCCATCATCATATTGTGTGTCATTTTAAAAGATTTCTGGAGCGTTTTACAAACAGTTACTATATGACAAGTTCCTTTCATTAGCTGTGCATGTTCTTCGCCATTCATAGAGCGGTGCAAGGCGATGTATAAGGATCATCGTGCATTGGATGAAACAAATCAAAATGCAAGTGGTTTCAAAGGTTAAGCAGGCTCTCCTCTTTGTTTCAATGACTAATTATAAAAAAAGATGGATCTATTTCTATTTCTTTGATCTTATCATGACACTTTTTTCAAAGTATTGCAAACACAAAAATGCACATGTTTGAAGTAAGCCATTTCCCCATTACCTATGTGGTGTAAGGATATCAAAAGAAGACTTTGTCAGATATCAGTGTTAACACCAATAGGCGGAATATGTATATAAGTACATATTTTCCTCGCACAGCAACGGTTTTAGTACATCGCCATTGTGGTTCAGATCAGTTCAAACTTTAAAGCTTTAACATTGAAGTCACACACCAGTAAACAGTTAAAAAGATACATTTCAAACTATTCAGTCATTTTCTACTTCTATCTATCTATCTATCTATCTATCTATCTATCTATCTATCTATCACAGTTGTTCAGATATGGTTAGAACTATTTCTTGAAAGGAGGCATCAATCTGACTTCTGATATTTTAACGGTGTTAATACCTCCTGGGGAAACATCTTAGTCCTATGCATGAATGTACCTTACAATTATTTGTCTAATAACATACATTCACACATCAATGGCAATCCAAGTCTTTGTCCTGCCATCAAAATCAGTTTGGTTTTTAGCAGGTTGGCATGTGAACAGGGTAAGCTGGAGATCCAAAACTGAAAAAAAAACAAGATAAATCACCATTCACTCTTTCTAACTCTGATAAATTGATTTTCTTCCCTTAAGGCGAATCGTGTGCACTACTGTATAATGGATACTGCTGCACCCCCATAACTTTTAATGCTAATGATTCTGGCTTTCATAAAACAAGATACGCTTGACATGCAAGCACATTCTTCTCAACAAGGTCATCGTCCTGCACGCCTGAGTTGTTCATTAAAACAGCAGAAGCAAAGTTTATCAATATCAACCAGACATCTTTAATCCAATTCAAAATGAAACAGGCTGTGATAAAACTGTGCCATTCTTATTAAGATCTCACTGCAGTCTATCTCCATTTTTTTTAATCCAAGACTATTTTCTTTTTCATGGGAGCGGTAGTCTCTAATTTCTCTAGGGAGCCACAAGCTGCTGCTATCTCAGCTGTGTTTACTAATCTTCCCTCGACACCAATTTTTCAGCCCCACAAAGTTAATACTGGCCCAATGTAAATAGCCTTATCTCATAAACTCTTGTTATCCCCCCCACCTTGGCTGCCCACTGTGAAACGCAGTTCGAAGTCAACACACAGGGGATTAAGTCAAAAGAAGTGGAAAAAAAATGACAAAAACCCAACGCGCCTGTATCTGCAGCAAGGTTATCCACCTTAATTAACAATGAAAATGTCATGTTTCTCCTAACAAGGAACTGCTGCTGTCACCATACAGTGACAACAGTCATCTGGATAAGACAAGTAGCTCACTGCTTCTGGTGCAATGCTGAAGGATGAACAGATAATAAATTAAACCAAATTTGTCTCCCGGTACCTAGAGCCAATCGATCAAGAGCCGATGCTCAGAGCCTTTCCTGCTGCCTCCTCATGTACAGATTACAGAACCTGCCTCATTCCACCTGTGCCACACTGTCCCATCGAAGGCTCTGGATTGTCTTAAATGCCATAGCAGCAAGTTTTAATTAAACCCAAAGGGAAAAGTATTAATTATCTCATCGCCTGCCGTGAATAGGCTGGTGGCTGCAGGCAGATTCTCCCTTGAATGCTGATCATGTGGAGGTGAATGAGGTGCGGTTATGAATTAAATGTGGGATTTATGCAGTTCAGGATTGTATTTCGGTAACCACCTGCAGACAAGAAGGAATTTTTAGTGCCGGAAATCAAAAACTGCAAGGAGCCGGCTTTGAAAAGAGAAGGGCCATTTACTCCTAGAGGATGATTTTGACCATTTTCAAAGGCTATTTGAGTTGATGGGTTCAAAATGGACAGAATGCTCCCCTGAGGATTGCATTTAACTCTGTTTAGAAGGTATCCCCATTTTTCATCTTTCTATCTGCTCCTTTTAGCTTATCTATCTTCATATTTGCCATATTAACTGTCTCCTCTGCGATTAAATCCATCCTCTCCTCCAAGCTTGTAAAATTCATGCTTCTACGGAGCATCAATGTTCTGCAGCTCCTTCTATACAATAAGCAATTCAATACATGTTTTTTCCATGGGGTTTTTTTCTCTTTTTTTTAGTTCTAATTACCATTTCACAGACCAATTGGTTGGTTACACAGGGGATGCCTGTTCCCTAATCATACTGCAAGTTTTCGGTAAAAGCACTTTAGTGGAGATCCCACTGCAGCCACTGATATTTTTTGCTGAGAAGCTGAAACAGCAGTCTTCTTTTGTCAGATCCCTGTAGGTATTTGTTAATGCAGAAATGGAGGAGCGCCTTATAAACTATGCATGTCATCTCCCTCTGGCAGCCACCAGTGGAGAGGATGATGGCAGGAAAATGCTGGTTTCCATTAGTCCTGTGAGGCTGGTTAACATAAAATTATCCTTGGGGTCAGCAGGACGCAGACAAAACGGCAAACGCTTCATTAAATCTGATGCATAATGGATACTGGACATGTGGGCTGCATGAGCAGGTCTGCACACAGTCTTACTTTTCTGGTGTGAAGTCAAAGTATTATTCAGACTTGTTGACAATTTTAAAAGAACCCGAATCGCATATCAACATCAAGGCTCAAAAACAGCTTCTCTTCTTCAGCCAGATGAACTTTTGATTATTGCATTTCTGTGTAAGATGAGCTTGATTATCTGCGATCGATCCGTACTAACACAATTCAACTGAAGTTGCTGCAGCCCAAATAATGAGGAGCAGAAGAAGGGAGTACTCACCCTTCAGGAGGTCAGAGCTGGCAGAAGGTGAACTGTACGTCCGAAATAGCAGCCAGTCAAAGTCATCCTCCTCCCCTTGGGTGAAGTCACACAGATTAGGGTCAGAGTCCTCTTCAAATGTGCAGCCGGCAGCTAAGGGAAGAGAAAAATTAAAAATTAGATTTAGCTATGAGGACGGGGATGAGAAAGTTATAGAAAGGCACAAAAGTCAAAACATTTATTTTTTTATTTCTTATCCAAAAAGTGTTTCTTTTGTTATTCAACAAATCAGCATTATTGGATCATTTCCAGCAATGGAAGATTACGAAAACCTATAAGGAGTCCGAATTAAGGAGGAGTTTTACAGTCAAAGTCAATACAAACCATCATGTCATTGTGATTAGTGAGCATTATCCGTTTATACATTTTCACCAGCTTGTTCCCATTTTATGGCAAGTTGAAAAAGAACCACAGTTAAGGCATCTTGCTCAGTCATTAGAAGTGCACTTAAACCAGACGGCAACTGCAGCAGCCAGCCACAACAAAATGTGCATCTAAGCCACGCTGACCACCTCCCGGCATTTTTTAGACCAAATAAATGACCTCAGAGAGCTGTTTATGCAAAAGCTGACCACAGCTGTGATCCGGCTTAGAGATGGAAGTAAGTAGTAAGTAACCGTAGTGTTATGGATTAACCCAGCATCTCTGCAAAATACACATAACGACAACTTGTGGTCCTCTCAGACTCATTCTTCACACTTGCAACTGTGAAAAAGCTTTAAAACAACTAGGCTAAATGATTCGCACAGAGACTTGACAAAACAGCCAAACAAACATCTTAATGATGGATACAAATTGCACAAGCTGATGTCTCAAATCTTCAGAAAAGGTTAGTATTAAAGATTTATAAACAATATAAAGTGTCAGGTGCTTTTGATCATAGAACAATCTGTGAGAATCAGCCTGTCAGGCAGGACTCCAGAGTGTGCTAAAACTGCACCAAATCCTACACATTTGCCCATTTTCTTTCAAACAAACAACCGATCAATCAGCTTACTTTAATTACTTCCAAAGAAAACAAAGCCTGTTAAAAAGCAATAATTGCACCTGCATTTGAGGATAATTACCACCCACAAGAATGCACAAAGTAAACCCCACTTGCATGCACATACAAATAATAGTTACATTTGGTGAGAGCAGGTACGCTGGGGAATGAATATCATAATGCCTCACAACTTGCTATCTGTTGCACCAAAAAGTAGCTTCTTTTTTGGGGAATTAAATTGAACAGCTAAGGCTTTAATTACTCTTGGGTCCAGATTAATGTGCTTCAGTCGATGTTTCTCTGCATCTGTTGCCATATTTCACATTAGTCTATCGGTTTGACAATTAGAGTCTAGCGGTGGGCAGTTTGAACGGCTCAGTCATGAGACCCGAGCCTGTGTCGGTAATAATTAGAGCAGGACAGTATGAGACGTGGCATGCTAATGATGGGAATAATCACGCGCAGGTCCTGAAGGTGACTCCTGTGGTCTACAGCTTAATAGCTGCCCATTCTATTCTCTAATCTGCCATTAAACAAATGCTCCCAATTTGAGAGTGTAGACAAAAAAAAGCAGGACTCACTGTACTGAAGACTCAAAAGTCTTATTTTTACTACTCATGGGTAAGGTTTTTTTTTTTTTTTTAAAGGATTTTTGGGCTCTAGTGGCCTTTATGACAGTAGTTTGACAGGAAATGGATCAGAGAG
>JAPMNP010645875.1:0-10701 GCA_029874935.1 Atherina boyeri | reverse complement strand
TGTAACATATCAGCACCATTTAATGATAACCTAAAATAAAGATGATACATAATTCTTACTTATGGCTCCTTTAAAGGAACACACCACCATTTGGGCAAATATGCTAATTTTCCACCTCCCCTCGGGTTAAACAATTGAGTTTTACCTTTCCCGTGTTCATCCAGTCGTTCTGTGTCTGGTAACCCCGTTTGTGGCTTTAGTTTAGCATGAATCATTGAATCCAATTGGACCATTAGCACATAATGCTAAATGCTAACGGTCTAATCCGATTCAATGACTCATGCTAAACTAAAACCACAAATGGGGTCGCCAGACTCAGATAATGGCTGGACGAACAAGGGAAAGGTAAAACTCAATTGTTTAACTTGAGGGGAGGTGGAAAATTAGCATATTTGCCCAAATGGTGGTGTGTCACTTTAATAACAGTTCAGCAATTTAAGTGTTAACTTGATTATCTAGTCAGGACACTGCATGGAAGACCATTACACCATAAGATCTGTTCCAGCTACATTTAACCTTGTTGTTGTCACAGTGATGTTAAATCTGCATCATGTCAGTTTTCAGGGCAGAGGACTCTAACACCCACCGTCATCTGACGGAGTTTGTCGGCCTGGATATCGAAATGGCCTTCAACTACCACTACCACGAAGTGATAGACTCCATCACTGAAACCATGGTGCAGATCTTCAAGGGCTTGAGAGACAAGTAAGATATGATCAGGATTTATATGGGGGAAAAAATCCAAGCTATCCAGCTGACTTTTTTTCCTTTTTTTTTGTTTTGTTTTGGCTTTTCACATTCTCAGTACATTTGTTGCAGTTAAATGTTATTTGAGTTAAGGCAATAATTGTACTGAAAACTGATCAAAATATCAATAAGTCTCTGAACAGTTGGATCCAGATGAAGACAAATGATCCATTGTTTTTTTTGTATTATATTTTTTTTTACAAAAATTTTAGTTCAGTATCTATTAAGAATGTCAGAAAATTTGCTTAAATTTCCACAACAAAAACTGGATTTCATTTCATTTAGATTCATACTAGAGTTGGGAGGTTTTACAGAGGGAATTCCAAGTATCTCTTCTAATTGCCTTTTGTGTTCTGTTGAAAGAAGTAGTGATTTCCTCTGGCTTTGTTCGGGGAATGGTCAGGAAGAAAACACTCTGATGTGGCTTTATTGCCTCCTAATGGTGTAAATCAGAACTACATGCCTACAAAGCTTCAGCAGGAGATGACTGAAATGAGACTTGGGAAAAGATATTTTCATGCAGGGAGCTGGAAGCTTGTCTGCCGATTTTCAGGCTTTGCTATGTCAATGAGGAAATAGGAGGGGGGATTTGCATTGCACTCTTGAGTACGACTTAAAACTCCAACTTTGTGAATAAAGATATTTATCACATGTATCATTTACAGCAGATATCCCGTGGAAGCAAAGTTGAATCATTGCATTGTAAACAGTTAAATATCTAAAACCAACTTCACCTCTGATGTCGTCCCCTTTGTCTGCTAGTTTCGGCTTGTGACTGCAGTTCCTCTTTCTCAGGATAGCTTGACACTTTTGTTCTCATGACTTTCCAGACAGTTCCCTTTGACGTATTAGATTATTTTCAACCCGTTGTTGTGTGGTTCAGATCTATAAGCACACATGACTCAGCCTTTGTTTGTGACCTGATGTTCCTTTTGGGACATAACATTTTCCCATTAAATTTCTGATTTAAAAATAAAAAATCTAAATGACAAAACATCTACATCTATTATAATAGTGTTATCATTTAGTGAGCATTGACCTTTTTATCTTTACATAAAAATAAGATTATGGCAATAAGTAGATGAGTTAGTTTACTGAGAGGTTTTAAAAACTGTGAGAACTGAAATGCTCCATGTGGGCTATGGCTTTTGTTTTGTGAACTACTTTTCTCTGACATTTGTATCTATGTGGGTAGGAATTCAAAAACCTTGAATTGTAGGTTGTGTCTGTGTGTGAACTTGGATCACAAATGATAATTTTGTGAAGTTTGAAACTAGTTTCAAGGTTATATTATTGTTTGAAGATTAACAGTTGAGCTAAATCTTATAGACAAATCTTTGTGTGTTTGTTTGTGTTCTTGTGTGCTCCTGCTCCAGCTTCCAAACAGAGATCCAGACAGTGAACAAGCAGTACCCAAGCGAGCCCTTCAAATTCCTGGAGCCCACTCTGAGACTGGAGTACACCGAGGGGGTGGCCATGCTGCGAGAGGCTGGGGTGGAAATGGGTGACGAAGATGACCTCAGGTCAGAATGCATCACACATCCTGCAGCCAACACGTCTTCTGAGATGGTTTGATTTGATAAAAGCAGAAGTCAGTCATACCATGAGTTGAAAGAGAGGTTGTGAAAATTCACTTCTGTAACACACTTTTAAGAATTTTTGGGATTAAAGTAGTTCTCCTTGACTGGTTGAAGCATATTCAGTTGATAAAGATGTTGATGTAAAACATTGCAGATAATAAATACGGTTGGAAGAAAGTTATTATCATGCTAGTTTGATTTAGTAATCTTTAAGTATTCGCTTGTTTTTCTTCTGTAGTACACCCAATGAAAAGCTTCTGGGTCGTCTTGTCAAAGAAAAGGTATGTTTCAATGTGTTTTCTTCAGTGAATGTATATATATAAAAGTATGAAGGTCATTTAATGAGAGGCTGACTGTAGAAAATGATGGCAGCAGACAAAAGCCTCTGCCTCATCGGAGTACTAAAAAGCCCAAGGTGATCTGATTATATAATCACAACACCTGAGCCGCAGTGAATTCTTCACCTAAGTTTCTCTAGGTTGAAGTAACAGTACTGCAGTGTCACACCCATATTATCACAGCTTGTGACGAAATCAACCAGCATATAGTAATCATGTAGAAGATGCACTGAATCTAAGCCTTTAGTAGGAGACAGGACCTTCGTCATATTGTGGATGCTTGAGCTGCAGTTTTAATGTTCAGGCCCATAGCTATGTGCTGCTCCTGTGTTTTCATTGGTCCACAGGGATGCAGTTATTGACTGTTCACATCCATTTTTGTCCTGTTTTTTTTTTTCTCTCTTTTTTTTTTTCAGTATGATACCGACTTCTATGTGCTGGATAAATACCCACTGGCTGTCAGACCCTTTTACACAATGCCTGACCCAACCAATCCTGTAAGTCTTTCTTTCCTTACTCACACACAGTCTCAGTCACAGACAAATTATTAGCTACTCAATAAAAATGCTCAATGCATAATGTTTATGAATTTTTATAAATCAGATTTACGGCTGCCTTGTTAATTTTTTGTCATGGCAACCACATTTCCTGTAACAGTCCTGAAATCTTTAGTTATTAAGAAAACACAATGTTCTGAGAAAGCAAAGAGTCATGAATTGTCACAGAGGTGCTGCTGTAATTATATGTACATGGAATATGTAGTTATGTTCATTTAGGATTTTCAGTGTCCTAGTTACTCATTACAGTTTTCATTTTCTATTTTTTTTTTGCATCTACAACCTGATACTAGAGTTTGTTTGTTTGTTTGTGTACAGAAATACTCCAATTCTTATGACATGTTCATGAGAGGGGAAGAGATCTTGTCCGGAGCTCAGAGAGTCCACGACGCTCAGCTGCTGACTGAAAGGGCTCTCCATCACCAGATTGGTAAGAGCGAAAGTACAGATGGCACTGGCATTAATTTATTGAATAAATTTAGAACTATTTGTCTCCCTCTATGGGTGATCAGTGGTAACTGCAATAGCAGAACATAACGGGTTTTTTTTTACAACAGAGCATCTTCTCTTGTATTACTCTAGATCTGGAGAAGATCAAGTCTTATATTGACTCCTTCCGCTATGGCGCTCCCCCACATGCTGGTGGAGGCATTGGTAAGAAATAAGATGCTCCATGTCTTTAAGCAAACCTGTATGATGCTGAATCTATTCAACTAAATGCATTATTCCAGTTGCTTTGCAAAGATGATTGTAAAAAACACTACTTTAAGTAACCAAAGTGTCATCTATTATAGGCTTGGAGAGAGTCTGCATGCTCTACCTGGGTCTCCACAATGTGCGTCAAACCTCCATGTTCCCACGCGACCCCAAGCGCCTGACACCTTGAATTCTCCACTTTGTGGACAAACACACTGACGTCGGTGATGGAAAATACTACTAATCCACAATCAAGAAAGGGAGAGCATAGGAGCTAGTGCCACCTTCTAACGTGCCACTAGATGTTAACCCTTAAGAATGAAGCACTTCTAACAGTGGGGAGTACTTAATTGACCGGCGAGTAGTTTTCTAACAACAATTGATTAGAGATACATTAAAAAGAGAGGAAATTGGATGTTTTTCAAGAAGGCTGTGCACACTTTATTCACCATCTGATCGGTGAGTCAGTGTTTGAGGTTTTGGACATGAGGAGTTTGAAATACTTTAATAGAGATCTGAGTCCCTCCTTCTACCAGCACAGAATGATTGTGGTGTCCACCAGTGTGACTGTAACTATACATGTTTTGTAAGTAATTGATAGAATTAAACACTGACAATGACAAATATGTCACTTTGTTTTTGTATTGTGGGGACGGGGGTCAGAGTTGTCAGGGTTTCTTTTCACAATTTACAATGTAAATAAATAGTCACAATTCTCCTACATTGTTTAACATGCACATGTATAGTAAATTACAACAATAATGCAGAGCATAAGCAGGTCACTTAATTCATACTTGGTTACATAAAGCTTAAATCTACAGCCCTGTTTCAAAGTGCTCCAGTGTTACTGACATATAAATACAACTATATACAGTAATTTAAAGTGAATTTCAACACTGATAGTAATGATGCAACCTGATTTATACTCGTGTACATGTTTAACATTACTGTCAACAAACACACTGTAAGTCCAAACTCTAGATGACAAAATGTCCTCAAAGCATTGGTCTATTCGGTTGCTGCTCCACTGACTTGAAGAATGAAGAGGAAGATGTGAACGATATCAACGTAGAGAGAAAGCGCTCCGTACACGTACTCCTCTGGGCTGATGGCCAGCTCCCGATTCCCAATGAGAAGCTGTGTGTTGTACACTAAAAACTAAAGTGGGGAGGACAAGAGAAGAAGAAATACCTTATTTTTTTTAAATGAAAATGAAAAATATATAAAAGACATTGGCAATTTTGTCTCTTTACCCTTCATACGCTGCAGGACTGTGACTTTGAGTGTCTTTGATCAGATGGTCAAATTGACTTAACTTGCCTGATCCAATGCCATGACATTTGATATTGATTTTCTTCATGTCTGAGACCAGTTAGGTCATTTACATTTCACTGAGTAACCAAGTTAAATGTCCACCCGTACCTGCACCTGTGAAACTCTAAAGGTTGTAGTCCCAGGGAGCGCTTGCATAGTAAAAAAAACAAAAAAAACTCATCTTTTCCTACGCTCTTTAATTTGACCTCCTGAAAAATGTCATGGGAAGGAAAGGATGGAAAGCTGGAATGAGAAATACAAACAGACTTGGGAAAGGCGACCCTGCTGGAATGAGAATCTGACCACATTAAACTTGTGATGTGGGTCTGAACAAACATTCTACACTTCATCAAATGTAATCTTGTTGCATTTTTACAAAAGCATTTATTATGTTTTTATCTGTATATCATATTAGTATAGTAAATTATGAAAAAATGCTCATCAAGGTTGCTAATTTTAAAAGAAAAAAGGGATTAAAAAGAGAGAGATTGCCGTCAGGCTGCCCACACTCTCTCTCCTGTCTTTATATGTATTTACACAAATCCCAGCTAACACAACAGGGTAAATAGAATCAGCTGTTGCTTTGGAAATTGCAACAACATGGACTTATGGGACAGATTTATCTCCATCTTGTAAAGGATGCTCCAGTTTCCCATGCTAAAAAGGATAGTAAAGGAAGCATTGGCACTCCTTCCATTAATACTATATTTAGACCATTTGAACAGCTTTTATCATGGCTACTATGTCAACACCTCTGGGTCATGTCACTTGACTAGGAACCTTCTTAAACAAACAAACAAAAAACTTATTTGGAGAGTGGGACAAGCAGGGGATGATCATCTAGATTGGTTGTTAAAGTTTATCAGACCTCCTACCATTGTAATAGATCACTGATTTATAGCTACATGGATAATTCCTAATGCTGCAAAACTTACTCTGTTATGTTCCTTTTTCTGCATAATTGTAATATTATGTTAATATGTTGGCTATAATGTAAGTTTATGCTTTTAAAAAAAACTATTGCTGGACATGCTGTATTTAGTCATGCCAAAGTCCAACCTAAAATTTCATGTATAGGATAGCATCACATTTAGTGATCTTTGAGCCGTCTTAAATGAGGAAAATACATCCACTTTTCTAAAGTGTAAAAGCCAATATGTGAAAAACTAAATGCATCCATGATTCAATAACTTGTTAAAACTTTATCAGTAATTAGCTCATTGTCTATTTGAAGTTATCAATCTATCGTTGTGGAATAATTTTGACCCTCAGTTGCGTCAGTTCACTGAGGTTTGCAGACATTCTTTGTGCACAGGTCTTTTAATGTCCTGCCACAACATTTCAATCAGATTGAGGTCTAAGGTTGGACCATTCCAACACCTTGATTATTTTCTTTTTCAACCATTCTGTTGTAGATTGGCTGCTTTGCTGTGGATCTTGGTCCTCTTGCACGACCCAGTTTTGGACAAACATTAGCTGTCAGACAGATGTCCTCACATTTGACTTTAGAATACGTCGGTATATAGAGGAGTTCATGGTCCACTAAATGACTACAAGGTGTCCAGGTAATGTGGCTGCAGAACAAACCCAAAACATCGCCCCTCCATCACTATGCTTGACAGTTACTCTGAGCTATTTGTGTTGGTACACTGTTTTTTTTTTGTTGTATTTGTTTAGTTTTTTTCTTTAATCAAATATACTACAAAGCATAAAAGAATTTTTTCCCATGTTGGTCTCATCTATCCTAAGTTCCAGACGTCTCATGGATTGGATGTTACTTTGAAAACCTAAACTATAATGTCATGTTCTTTTTTGAGAAAGGAGGCTTTCTCCCAGGAGTTCTTTGAACTAGTACTTGCCCCTCATTTACACCACGCATATGAATTATAAAATGTAACATGCTAACTGAGGCCTGTAAGGGCCTGAGCATTACATAATCTGATTTGGGGGACATTTTTTAGGGACATCCACTGCTTGGAAGATTAGCAGCTGTCTTGAATATTTTCACTTGAGAATAATCTTTCTCACTATAGAAAAATCCTGTGGGGGTGCTCCGGGAGAGTGGAGAACCGGACCCCCTTGTACGAGCTGTCCGGTCCCTGTACGACCGGTGTCAGAGCTTCTTGGTCCACATTGTCGGCTGAAGTCGGACTAGTTTCTAATGAGGCTTGGACTTCGCCAAGGCTGCCTTTTGTCACCGATTCTGTTCAGAACTTTTATGGACAGAATTTCTAGGCGGTGTTGAGGGAGGATCCAGTTCAGTGGCCTCAGGATTGGATCTCTGCTTTCTGTGAGTGATGTGGTTCTGTTGGCCTCATCGGACCGTCATCGAGGTCTCCAGCTCTCGCTGGAGCGATTCGCAGCCGAGTGTGAAGCGGTTGGGATGAGAATCAGCACCTCCAAATCCAAGACCATTGTTCTCAGTCGGAAAAGGGTAGGGTGTTTATTCCAGGTTGGGGTAAGGTCCTGACCCAAGTGGAGGAGTTCTGTCGTGGGAAAGAAGGAGCTGAGCCAAATGGCAAAGCTCTCGATTTACCCGTCGATCTACGTTCCCACCCTCATCTATGGTCATGGGCTGTGGGTAAAGAACGAAAGAATGAGATCGAGAATGCAAGTGGCCGAAATGAGTTTCCTCCGCAGAGTGGCCAGGCTTTCCTTTAGGGATAAGGTGGGAAGTTCGGTCATCAGGAAGGGGCTCAAAGTAGAGTCGCTGCTCCTCCGCATCGAGAGGAGCCAGGTGAGGTGGCTCGGGCATCTGTTCAGGACGCCTCCTGGACGCCTCCCTGGGGAGGTTTTTTACGGACACGTCCCACTGGGAGGATGCCTCGGTGATGGCCCAGGACACGCTGGAGGGTCTCTTCGCTGGCCTGCAAGCGCTTTGGGATCCCCCCAGATGAGATGGTAGATTTGAAAATAGTCTTTTAGTCCTCCTCCGAACACAGTTGCTTTGCTTTACAGATTTTTGCTGTCTTTCCTTCTTGGTTTTGTGTTAACTCACAGCTAAACGCTCAAGACCAACAAATTGCAGACATTACAGATTCTTAATATCTACTGATGCATTAAAATCTTAGAAATTAAAGAACACATACTTTCTTTTTCACAACTTTTTCTCTCACTCTCTTAAAACTTTCCAATAACAGATATGGGCACTAACCCCACTAATTCCATGTGAATTACTGAATATAAACTCCAAACACAGACGAGCTGCTAGGAATGTCATTAGTTTTAAAAATAAAACGTAAACCAAAGGATGGGTGACTAAAACATCATTTCTAAAGCCATGCCTGTGGTGAGTCTAAAAACATAAAAAGGGAACGGTAAACTTTCAAGCCAAAAATGCCAGTTCACCACACATGCATGCAAATCTGTGACTGAGTTTCCTCAAGCATGCTTTTTGGGATGTGAACAATTTCAATTCGACTGACCCAACATGACGACAACACTGAAGATCAGAGGCTCCAGAAATAGTAAGTTGTCAGCATGTTATTTAGCTCTTCCAAATTACTCTGTAATTCAAGACTATTATCCCTTTTGTTATTCAACAACGCCCTTGTAATACCAAGCTGAATTTCTCTCCTTAAATTCATGTCTGAGTAAACTCACCAGAGTGTAAACGATGGCTCCGATTGCAGCGTAGAGCATATGCAGCCAGGGGACCTGTTGAGTGACATAAGAAAGGCCTCTGAATGTGAAATCGGTCGCACATATGCACATTTCTGAGCTTCTCGTATCCAGAACAGGCAATAAGTTAAAGGATCCGAGCAAAGAGTCCTCACATATTTGAAGGAGAGTACAACGGCCGTAACAATCCCAATGATCATGAGCAAAACGGAAGCGATGCAGAGAAATCCCCCACAGGAGGTGAAGTCCACCTGTGATGGGAAACAAGCCATTAACTGGATGAAAGGCAAGTTAATACGCTTCAAACTACATCAAGGAGCAGGGAGAGTAATTTGAAATGGGATCAGAGTAAGGTTTGAAACTTAAGAAATTAGAAAAAAAGTGGGCTGGATGTGTCATGTGCCAGCCAAAAATGTAACTCGTGTATCTCGAGTTGCATCACACAGAAAAGTTGGATTCACATCTTATTCCAAAATGTTGTAAATATTTAAAAGAACTCTGTGCCCCATTGTAATGCGAGACAAAGGAGTTCTTTTACACACTGACAACAAAGACATCCTCTAACAAGCCACAGGCTACTGAGCTGCAGCGAAACGTTTCACATCTCCATCTACCTTCGTTTGGAAGCAGAAGATTGTCACAGCTATACACACTATTGCTGTTATTCCCATGGCCAAAAACACTGCTTTTGTTTCGTAATAACTGCGAAAGACACACATAGTATCAATAAAACAGAAGGAATACACACATCTTAGAGTATCTTATCAGTATATTTGCATGTTTCGATAAAGTGCTCGAACTGAAGCTTAAAACCAACCTTGAAACTGTTCCAGCCATGTAAGACAAGGCAAGGGTCTGGAAAATAAAACATGACAGCAGTCATTGGGTTTTAAATACCATAAAAAATGTCTCAACCTTCCTTAATGACAGGGTTTGTTTTTACATAGCCAATCTTCATCTCACATTCCAACTTCTCACCTGGTGTTACTGTACAGGTCATGCTGGACCCTCAGATGTCCCCAATTCTAATAAACAATACTTACAAATATCCCCAACAGCACAAGATTCCATGGAAAACGCCTCCTAACCAAAACATAAAGAGGGAATAATTTGTTTAAAAAAGGCAATGCTGGTTATAAACTTATCCAGGGCTAGGCATTGCTTACCTTGGCCCTTTGCAGCAGATGAGAATGCAGTAAACCAAAATATAAACCCCACTATGGAGAGATAAATCAGTGTGAATATCACTATATAATATAACAGCAATGAATGACCATGAACTGCAGAAACAGATGCACGTTTTCTCCCAATATGACTTTCTATGAACTAAATGGACTCAAGGCTAAGTTGTTGATGCTGGAAAGTAACTCACAAAGATGCCCAGTAGATGCCAGGGTATTTGATGACAAACAGCTTCACTGGTTCACTGTGTAAGCACAGTTAATAATGGATCAGCGAGGAGTACACTGCTCCTTGTCCTTTGTCAAACATGTTAAACAGCAAGAGCGTTTGTTGTACGAATATGTACTGGGGGACTTACACAAATGTAAAGACCGCGACAACGGAAAAGGTGACTGAAAGCTGAGCAGTTAAAATCAAGTAGACCTGTCCATAAACACGAAAACAAAAGTTGTGGTTAGGCAAGCAAAATGGCAACACTGTCATTGGCACTCTCAGCAACAGAACAACAACACAGTTTTTGTTTTGTGTGTGGCATGAGGAATGGGAAACATCCTTACCTTTCTGATGAAGGCATGCCGAATAGATGTGCTTTCCCACTGGGCGTTGTAATAATCCTCCATGTCTCCTGCAGAATTAGGAAAAGCAAAGTGGTAATTTCCCCCTGGA
>JAPMNP010645873.1:573-11491 GCA_029874935.1 Atherina boyeri | reverse complement strand
AAATAATAAACTTCACTTACAACTAAAACTCAAGTCTGCGTTTGAGTCCCTGGCCCCGGAGATCCTGACAAATATAAACAGATGCATTGCATGATCTGTTGTTTTACACCATGCTGTGCTGATGGTGTTGCACATTATGTCATCAGCCATCTCAAATGGTGGAGGCAGCTGCTAGCGATGACACTTATAGTCAGAGCCTAACAAATGCAGCTTCATCTGCAGCCTCCTGTGTCCACGGCTACAGATTTGGAGGTAGAGCCTATTTGGCTTGCTGGTAAAATTTACAGCTGATGGTAACTTGGCCACCAATTCAAAAAGGTTTCTTCCTTATTCAGATTGTGGCCTACAAAATAACTTATTGATAAATCTTCTGCATCGGCTGGGCAGAATTACAGATCAGAATTTCAATTATATGCACATTTGGTTAATGACTAGGTAATACTCCATAAACATGTTAACTTCAACAGCACTTAAAAAACAGTATTTTGTAGCATTAAAGGTCTACAAAAGACAACCTTACAATCCACTGCAATAAATGAATAAAGAAAATAATCAGAAAGCATTGAATGTAGGTGCAGTGAGGATTGAGCCGAGCATTTCAAAGAAGCACTGCAACCACTCTAACTTGATCTGAACATGTTAAATGTGTGACTGAGTACTAATCAGAAAGGAGAAAATAGTTTAGCTCCCATCCCCCTGAGGTAAAAAAAAGGTGCTTTCTTTTCTTTCTTTTTTTTAGAGTTAATGTTTTTTCATTGAATACCGAGTCCATACACCAAATTTGATGTCAATACATGAAACTGTTTGCCACTGATTTTAATTGACTAACAAGGACGAATGGTTTAAAAGAAGTGTAAATTTTGTGAAACTTGACCAAAAAGGTCAAGCACACTGGTTAAGTGCTTGAAGTTATTAGAGAAATCTAACAGTACCTTACTATCAAAAATTGCCATTTGGTTCAATAGTAAATGTGCCTCTACATCTCTGTTGCACCGCTGCTACTGCAGCACTCAAGGTGAAGAAGGAGAAAAAGCCTTTCACCACATAAAGAAACTAGTGACAAAAAATACTGAAGAATCCCCCCCTTGTTATCTGCAATCTCTCTAGTTCACATTAAGAATGAGCCGGTCACATATAGGCAGATTAAAACTCTTACTCTTGAGCTGAAAGACGTGAATGGACTGCTGTCTGCATGTGCTGTGGGGTAGGATATGTTGAAATCGTGGCCACATGTGCCAGAAACAAAATTGAGGTGTTGTGTGGAGTAGATCCAGTGAGTCCCATCAGAGTGATCTGCGGATGGTTCCAGCGCGTAAGATCTTCCTCCAACAGATATAAAACCCCTGCAGGAAGAAAAACAGGCTGTCAGAGGTTTGGATTTTATGCAGTTTTTAGAAAATTAGTATACTGAAATCCCATTAAAATGAATCCCACGTACAGCAAGAAACTAGAATATTAACAGTTTTGGACTGATTTAGGTGTGTACCAAGATGATTAGTGTTTAGGCTCTTGGCAATTGATGATCAATCAGGTCATTGATATGTAGCATATATAACGGTGGTTCATATTTAGTCAAAGATGTGGTTTTTGCTTGTTCTTCTCAATTTTCTCACATTTCACTCCCAGCTGCTGTGATTTAAAGTGACATCATCTTCACTCAGTAAATTTGTACAAACAAGTGGGAGGGGGTTGCTTAAAACCTGCACAAAACCACATTAAGTAAAACTAAATCCCCCCCACAAGCTTCACTGTTGCCAACTCAAACCACAAACTATTTATCTTTGTGAGCGGGTCACAGATTTGATGTAGCCTTTTGCAAAAAAAAGAAAAAGTTCTGTGGATCTGTCACTGTGCAGGCTGGTTTCACAGAAACCGAAATAAATAAATAAATATAATGACCAAGGTCAGCAGCTAGGGCTACACGGTCTTCTAAATCACTCTGAACAGGGTGTAGGTTTTTTGGCTGATTTATGAAAACATTCCTGTTGGCGTCCAATGATATTGCTGCAATCATTTCTCCTGTTTGACATCTGCAAACAAAGTGTTTCCAACAGGAAAGCTTCTCTGCTGTCTAAAACCTCACAATAAGTCCATCTCTGGAGTATAAACAGGGTGTCTACTCGGCTTACTCTAGTGGCAATTAATTATTGACTGAAAGAATGCTGACAAAATTACAGTGGTGCTTCTACACTTCTTGGTAAATATTACCTCAAACACAAAGTTAAAGAAGTTAAAGAGAGCTCAATCATACAGTACAAAAAAAAGAAGTACTTGGACGTTTATTTATTGGAAATTGTATAAGATAATAAACATGTGAGTCCCTGTGAGTTTTGGTGAATAGCAAAAAGACAAATACGAGCATCATCCATGAGATTACACAGAAAGCATGAAAATTAGGGCTGATTTGAGTTCATCCAGTACAAGCCTCAAACAGAAAAGAATCATCTCATCATTTGTGGCTGCTATCCTGTCCCTGAGATTGATCAAGATTGAAATTAATACCGTGATAATATTTTCTTGCCATATCGACCATCCTCACTTGACAACTGTAAAATTTCACAAATCTAATAGATTAAGAAAAAAACAAAACAAAACAACACAATCAATTCAATATGCAGCCGAACAAGAAAGAGCAGGGCGAGTTAGATCAACAGCGTTGTCATGAGAAAGTGAAAAACAAGAAGCGTGTGACATACTTACCTAATCCCAGCACAAGTACTGAGGCTGACGTCTGAGTTGACATGACCCTCCACCTCACCGTGGTAGTAGCAGTTTGCCTGAAGAAGCACAGAGTTAAGCATTCGAAATTCAAGACAAGAAAAATAGGACCAGAGGGAAACAATTCAGGAGTTTAGGTTTAAGTCTGGTTCAACCACACTAGGTCACTTTGAAAACTGAAGGGCTGGCACTCCTTTGCCTGGTAAGCAGAAGCCATTCTTCCTCATCACTGCAGGCTAATAAAAGCTGCAATATTAGTGTGAGGTTCACATTTCCCAGCATAAACTTAGCTTTCTGTTGCATTCCCCGATACCCATTTTCATGGACCACCTGTCGAGTCGCAGCAGAAAGTTAAGAAAGTTTATTAAGTCCGTGTTTATTGAACAAGGGCTGGCAGCAAGTGGGTGGGGAGGAAATGTCTGGTTTAGAGTGAAAACAGCCCCTTCAGCCTTTTTGCTTCAGTTAAACAGCCTCGCTCAGGTGAGTGAAGTGCTGTTCTGACCAACAGCACTCCTGTCACTCAGTTCTGGAAACAAGAAAACCTTTGCTTGCCTCTAAATATAGAGTGAAGGTAATACATCTCTACATCTGGCCTCTTTCAATGTGGCTAATCTTCAGAGGCTGCTGATTTAGCACGTTCAGATTCTCGAGGGGTTTCTGGTGTTAAAAGGACTCCGTGCTTAATTTTGCATCGGTGCACTTCTTCACAGCTATTTTGTAATGATATTCCAATGAGTGTTTAATCACTTCTGACATGAGCTAATTAAAACAGTGTTGCTAAGGAGTCTTTTGGTCCCAGCACCAATATGACTGATTTAATCTTAATTCTTAAAATTCCAAACTTGAATCGAAGTTTTTTTTTTTCTTTTCATGAGAGATTATAAAGAGCTGCCTTTAAGATACATCCATGAATATTTTTGTGAGTAAAATTTACTGGATAACTTGCTAATGTGAGAAGGGTCAGCTGTACTATGAAAACCACAGAGTAATACTGCATAATCATAAGCAGCTATTGTCAGGGTCCAAGCAGGCTTTTAGTATCTGAGCTATAAGAATACTTTGACCTCAACGAACACTTGAAAATATATCACACGCAGACACTAGTGCACTGTTGGCAAATGGAAAACAGGCAGCAGGAGTTTCAAACGCTCAACCTTAATAACTGCGCCACACACAAACTGATGACAATAACAGAAAATGTGCAGCACTGTGTTGTCCTTTGTCTGTTTCTTTTCTATTTTATTGATATAATTCATAAAAATTTGAGCAAAAACTTTCAAAAATGTATTGCACACTCTGTTTCCATATGCATCCAAATGTATTGTTTATGATGTAGAAGAAGGCAGTAACGCTGAAATGCTGATTGATAAATTCAGATGAATACATGTAGCAAGCCAGAACGGCCATAAATGCTCTTCATTTGACGCATTTAAACAAAGTCAGGTCAAACATCATATTTAGAGAAGTATCTGCTGTTTAGAATAATTTTTATCAAGTTTTGAGGAGATTTTGGGACATTTTTCTTGGTAAATGCATAGTTTAGTGTCCTTGCAGGTTGCAATGAGGTTAACATTTGTCACCCGTCTGTGGATGACCTCTGCATTCCAGTTTTGCAACATGTACAACTGATTTTCTTTTTATATATATATTTTGAAGTTTGGGGAGTGCAATGTCAACTAGTCAATAAAAAGTCTTCTGAATGGACTGAGTCTTGACCCTGGCTTGTACTAATCAGATATAGTAATAATCTAAGCAGACACAGCAGCCAAGATATTACATTTTCATGTTTGGGGAGCTCCATAGAGAAGAATCATAGTGTCATTTGCTGCAGGAGCAGTGCCAAACATGCCTCATGGATTGTCACGTCAGTGATCCATTTGCTAAAAACTTGTCTATGAATAATCGAGCAGTGCAAAGTCAAGCCGTTTTCAAGATAACTGCAAAATAGTAAAGTGGATTACTGGAGCAACACCAATGGGTACAGTACCAACATTTTTAAGCTCTGAACAGTCTGGTGAATGTGAGACTATGTTTCAAAGTGTTATGTTTCCAGGTCTTGTGTTTTTTATTTATTTGCAAAAACACTTTTAGAGAAGGCCATAAAGAGGAAGGATGTCAACGTTGTGTTTACAAGTTGTTATGCTGCCTCCAAAGTGGCCCAAAAAATTCTCTTTTGTTTACTAGCAAGATAATTCAAGAGGTGGTCTCAAAGCCTTGAACACTTTAAGCTATTTGAATACTGTCTTGTGGGAAACTGAACCAGAACAATCCATTATGGCAAAAAAAGGTGCAAAGACAGGACAGTGCATTACATGAAATATGAAATTTTAGTTTAGTGGGGAGGAACAGGGCTGGATTTAGTGCACTGAGTTAATGCTATCACCTCATGTTTCTTTGATAAGATCATGACGGTGATGCATCGATATGAGGGATATGAATAGACTTTTGTTTCTATGGTTTCAGCAGAAATGAGAGAGGAAAGTGCATATGTGTTCATATCTGAAGATTAATACTTTAAAACCCAGATTATTGGGGGGAGGGGGGGCAACACTAGGTGTGAACATGACATTGTTGTTCCATGCATTTATTATTCCAAGTTAACTATCTAATATACATGGAGGTGATTCATATTCCCAGTAGAGGGCTTTTGTTACAGCTCATGACACGTATTTATTGTATTCCGTGTTGGTTTAGATTTAGGGAGAAAGGGAGAGGGTGTAAAATAGGAATAGAGGGAGGGCTGACTCATGCTAAAGTCACTCCCAGCAGTACCTTGCCATTGACACAGAACTGAATCCGCAAGATCCCTTGCCCAGATCACTATATCAGTCTCCTCCCTGCCGGCAGGACGGATAAATTACCTACGGATCAGTCTCAAAGGGTCTTACTGTTTCCAGTAAAAAGATCCTCCCATGAAGAGCTGGCTGTGGTCATAAGTGAGGAATGAGAGGCAGAACAGAGGTCAAGACATGTCTGTGTATTCTTACAGTTAATCAATCATATGTTTACTGAGCATTAAGTCATTGAACACTTTAATGCAAAGATTTGCTGCATGCTTCTTAAGTTTGAAGAATCAAGTATTTATGTCATAATAAACAGTATGACATATGGCTGTTTATCATTAGGCCTGCACAATATATAAAAAATGAATTGTTATCATAATATTGACATATGAAATATCAGTAATGCAAAGACACTGTGGGATAAAATAGGGAAAGCACAGTATTTTACAACTAACATCCGCAGGTGCAGAATTGGAACAAAGCTCATCTAAATAAGTATTTGTTTACTATACTACAAGTCATGTCATTGCAATATTCAAAAGTGGTATTGGTTATTGTATATTTTTCTGATTAACTGTGATGGACTGGCTTCCTGTCCAGGGTGTACTATGCTCCTCACCTGATAGTCGCTGAGATAAGCTCCTGCCCCCTGCGACCATGAACTGGAATAAGTGGGTAAAGACAATGGATGGATGAATGGATGCTTTTCTAATATGCAGCAGCCCCAACCTTAAATATCAATGTATTACATTTCAAGAAAAGAGCACATCCATCCACCCACACAACTAATCCTTCATTGTCTGGAACTGGAGTAATTCGTATGAACTGGCCAAGACCCACCAGTAAAGGTGCAGCTCTGGTCGCACAGCAATTTCAAGTGGAAAATATTGTTCATTTTGTTGTGCGGTTAGGACATTACTAAACTGCATTAATCCCCTCTTTGGTGGATTTCAGTTTTAAATCTGCTGGGCATTTTGTACACAGACCGCAGGCTTTCTATTATTGCGCTTTCTTGGTATTCTGACCAAAATTGAATATTTAATTACCTCCCAAACAGCAGATGAACAAATCCCTGAAATAAGGCAAGCTGGTGGAAGCTACTAAGCCTAGCAACTGCTCCACATGGTTTAGCCACATCAAGCACATTCATTAGAGTGTATTATAATTGCCTTTCTTTTTCCAAAGCCCAAAATAAATATCATTCAATAGGAGAATATTTATGTATCCATCCATGGAAGATGTTTTCAAAGAGCTGTAGCATATAAAAGCAGAACACATTTTGCTGGGATATGCCCAATTGAGTTTGATGAATATGAGCAATAATTATCATAGCAGAGAAGATAAATAGCAGGAAGCGTATAAAAAAAAGTAATTGGTCATGCAGTTGACCAAAAAATATGCATGTCGCCATATATCAGCCTTGATCTGAAGGTACACATGATGAAAAATTACATGTCATCTAACAGACCTCACAGATGTATTTTAGATAAATATGCTATCTCAATTCAGCCAGTACAGAACTCATAAATGAAATGAATATTTCACAGTCAGCCTCACTTATGAAGTGCACTTAGATGTTCACTAATTCAGTATTTTCTAGCAGACCTGCATAACAAACCATTTTTGGGGATGGCTTTGAGCTTATCCATTATAAAAGACTTGAGCAATGCCCTAAAACTGAGTCTATTCTTTGACCTTTGTCTGCCTTTAATTCATCAAATATAAATCTGGTTGCTGAAAATGGGCCCACTCACCTACACCGTCTTCTTCATGGACAATTCCAGTTGGTTTAAAAATAAGCCTAACTGCAATATCAATTTTACTCTACTTCCTCACTCACTCTAACATCAGCACATTGAAGGAGAATGTGTCCAGAGGAAGAGTTTAAAGGAAGGCCGACATCCATAAGTGATGCTTGGTAGTAATACAGAGGACATATCACAAATTTCATTTATGGTATCACTTTAAGTAAAAGAACTGAAAAAGAAAAAAACACACATACTGTCAAGTTGTGAGGGTCTGTGACTGCACTGCCGTCTTCAAGGTAATGGATTTCCGTGTAGTTACTCGCAAACAGGCCCCTAGAAAAGGATAAACAAAGACAACAAATGCTCAAGCATTACCCTGAAGGGCTTCACTTGGAAAAATGTAATCAAATGTTCAATTCTACAACTGCATGGACCAAAATCTGTTCTGATGTAACACTTGACCCCGCTATAGGATAGTATAATTTGGAGCCAAAAGCTGTAGTCGTGAAAAATAAAAACAAAAAGGAAAACTTTAGTGATGTTTTCTATCAAACTACTTTCACAACACGTAGCATGTTGATGCATCTAACAACAACCAATTACTCATTTCATGATATATAATATAATCAAACACTATATTAAAATATTAAGTTATGACATTGCATCATCAGCAGCAAATAAAATCAAAGATTAAATGAACACACCCTCTTTTTCTTATTTCAAAGAATTTTATTTTTTTTGTTATTGTTGTTTATTTTGTTTGTTACTGTATTTTCTTTTTTATCCCTGACGTAAAAATCAGCGTTGACAGAGACTGATATATCTTCCCAGTATGCGTAGACATAGCCAATCTTCTTTTTCTTTTCGGTGGTTCCCTTCAGAGGTTGCCAGAGTAAATAATCTGCCTCCTTCTAACCCCAACCTCTGCATTCTTTCTCCTACATCAACTAAAGGCATGTCATCTTTCACTATATCCATAAATCTTATCTTTGGTCTTCCTTTAGGCCCTTTGTCTGGTAGTTTCAACCTAACAATATATACATCATCTCTCCTCTGGACATACCTGAGCCATCTTAGCCTGGCCTATCTGACTTTGCATCCAAAACATCTAACATGTGCTCACTAGGGATGTGAATCTTTCAACAACTCATGATTCGATTCGATTCCGATTCGTGGAGTGAAGATTCGATTCAGAATCAATTCACGATTCACAATCATTACTCTTAGTAAAAAAAGGGTGCCAATTCCAGCAGGGCTGAGACAATATGCTTTTCTCCCGATTAAATTCTTTTATGATTTCTTGTAAGTGCCGATTAAATTTCAATTTCGATTCTTCAATATTGCAGATTTTTAATTTTAATATAGTATTGAAAAAATAGATAATCTTCTGAATGTTGTACTTCCCACATTTTAAACCTTTACAACAGAATGAATGAAAAATATAAACTTTTTGAAGTAAACTGCTACAGTTAAATATACTTCATATTAAAGTGACCGTACACTTTTTTTCAAAGCCTGGACTGCATGTTTAAAAAAAAATAAATAAAAAATCTTTAAAAAAAAAAAATCGATTCTTTAATTTAAAAAAATCGATTTTGAATCGTGAAACAAAGAATCATGATTCTTCTGTGAATTAATTTTTTCCCCCACCTGCTCACCCCTGATCACATCCTTGTCACTCCCAAAGAGAACCTCAACATTTCAAGCCCTACTACCACCAGATCTGCCTCCTGTCTTTGCTTTAAGGCCACTGTGGACAAACTATACGGCATCGCTTTCATCACCGTGTTGTACATCTTTAAATTCTTTCTTGTTGATATTCTTCAATCGCCCATTCCAACCTGCTCGTACGCATATATTAACCTCTTCTCCACACTCGCTGTTGCTATTGACTGTTGACCTCAAGTACTTCAAATTCTCCCGTGTTGACCGAGCCAGTGATTATGTCAATATAATCAGATTTGTATGGTAACAAATACAAAAGGACAATTACCAGTTTGATTCTTTCTTTTACAAGCAGTGAATCACTATTATTCACTTATTGAAAAACATGGATTGAAGAAAAATACTGGTTAATCAGTGAATATTATGATGACACATTGGTCATTTGCTCATGCAAGCAATAACGACCTGTACTGCAGTAACACTCAAAGGCAACTTATTATGCAACTTCTAATGTTTAGGATACAACTGCATGGCAAGTGTTGAAATTGCATCCATTCAAGAGATGGTGGTGTATCACAAATACTGTGTTTTATAGCTCATAATCTGTTGTTTACATTTCTAACCCTAACCATCTAATGTCATAGAGAAAAGAGCAATGATAAGGATAATGGGTAATGGATGTCAAGTTGGAACTTCCTAACAAGCTCCAGTAATAAACAAATAACTTTTAAGAGGAACAGTTATTAAATCTCTAAGCAAACAAGGTTCAAGGGAGGAAAATGTAAAAAAAAGATTGTTTGAGAAGGCAAGTTAGCAGGAGAAGCCAGGGACTAACTTTTTGGAGCACATAAAACTTGTACTGTAACTAGTCTGGATCCAAACAAAACTCCTAACAGCGTGTGGACCATTGGTGGTCTTGGCCCATTTTCTCTGCTAAACATTCTTTGTGTTTTCTTATCTTGTGTGTGGTGTAAATGCCAACACAGCCAATTAATTTAGAGAGTGCAAATCTGTTTACTCCCATTTACAGTTTACAGATGGATGAGTACAGGCGTTGCAAATCTTTTGCTGGCAAACTGTGCCAACACAGTCATTTGCACAATTATATGTAGAGTCAGACCTGTTGGGCAGTCTGTCTTGCACCTGTCTTACAATAAATCTAGTTTCCGTTTTCAAAGTATAGCTCAGCTGTGCTACATAAACTAATGTGGATGTTATTCATAGAATTCATATTGAAGGATAGACAATGATTAACAAGGATTGATGTACTGTAGGTCTCACCATTTCTTTTAGGTTGCATGTAAGAAAGCTTGACATGACTTTGCAATGGCGAAACAGCAACAAAAGTCATTGAATTTTTTTACGAATGAATTAAAGACAAAGACAACTGCCGATCACTCTTCACACATCATAAGGTAAGCAATCCTTCCTGTTTCCTCTACATTGCCGAAAAACAAGGAAAGATTGTCTGGTTTCTATTACATATCTGAACACAACAGCACAAATAATAACAGCATACAGGAGAAATTAAAGAAAGAAAAAGCTGAAAGAGAGAATTAATCTGTTTGGGAGAAAATTAGAATATAGGTTTAAGATTGTCCATTGCAGCCATTGTTAGTGCTGCATGCTAGCCTGGATTCATACCATCTACTTTGTTTGAATCAACATAATCCTCATAAACATACAACTATAAATCGACCTACAGATTTAGGTATAGGTATGTATTATTATTCTATTTCACTTTTATGGAAAAGAAATCACACAAGAAAGAATCCTGCAGGAAGTAGTCTAGCTATAACTTTTGAACTGTCTGTTTTTAGGAATCTGCAGTAACTTATGTCCAACTTCCATTGAAACAGCAACCTTCAAACCTTTGATGTGCCTAAAGGATGTTTATAGTGCGAGTACACCAAGTCAACTTTGAGCTCCCCTATTGAGTCACCACAAATATGAAAAAACCCTCCTTTTTACAACACTGAAAGCTCTTTTCTCTGGTGAAGGGAA
>JAPMNP010645858.1:0-13524 GCA_029874935.1 Atherina boyeri | reverse complement strand
TTCTGGGAAAAGTGGTGCATTATCTGACAGAAATGCAGGGGTGCCAATATTTTTGTCCATGACTGTATATTTTTTTATGTTTATACATTTTTAAAAAAAAAAATTACATTTTGATTCAGATATGTTAGTTTTTTAAAGGAAGAATCAATCCTAGGCCAGGGCCATGACTTAAGTGAGCCGGAGATAACTTAACCTAGGGTTAGAGCAGCACGAAGGGAGTGTTCTTGTTTGTGTTTTGCCAGTTAGCCCTTGTTTTTGCCTGTGTGCAACTGAAACAAAAATAAATAAGTTGTAATTACACAGTCATTTTTTTCTTTTTTTCTTTTTTTGATATCGTGACATATCGTTTCGTGACCCTGGAATATGGAGTTGCATCGTATCGTCAGTTTTTAGTGTATCGTCCCATCCCTAGTATACATGTATAAATGCCACAAGATCTGAGGAAAGATACTGGTGGGAAAATACTGAGCAGCATTTGCTCCAGTCTGCGTCAGAGAATGCGAAAGCACACTACTTCACCTGAATTCTACTCAGACAGAACACAGATCCCAGCTGGACTTTTCATATTACTTATGGAAAGACTGAACATATGGAAGAGTGGAGCTTTTTGCCACCATGGCCAGTGTGATCACTGGATAGTTTTGCTCCATCCTCATTTTGCAGGTGTTATATTTGGAGGTAGAGCCTCCATCAAAAAAAGAAAGGGAAAAAAATCGGTTTGAAATTGCAGTGCTCAGCTGCCAACGGCTTTCCAGATATAGCCAGGCATTTTTCTGTTTGTCTCATATCGACTGCTGTGGGTCTCAGGTGGACTCCGTGGGTTGATAATGTCCTGAAATGATCCTGTACACCCTGCAGGAAGCGGTAGCAGCTTGTTGCTTGAGAAGATAGGAACGATCTGGTGTTACTGAAAAAGATAGTTGCTTTTTTTTTTTCTATTTATAGTTCCATCCATGTTAAGAAACGGTATGATATAACTTTCAAAAGTTGCTTGTATGGCTAATGACATATTTCTGTTGTTTTCAGGATTAGTGCAGTTGGTTGGCTGCTTAGAACTGGTTCATAACAGAACTAATGTCAGACTACATGGGATCTAGTAATTTCACTGCCTGCGGTCATGCTAGCCCACTGCTGGCTTATTTTAAAGTCCTTTCTGGCTAAAAATTCTGGCCTCAGAGCTTTAGCAACCGACGGCAGCTGTGTCAATATTTCAGCACACTTGGTAGTAATTTTGAATTTTTCTTTTATCTTTTTTCCTCACCTTGTTCCTAGTGAAATCTAGCCTGATAATGTGTTTAAAGTTGCATAGCAAATTTTATAAATTGGTACCACTGTCTCTCTACTGTCAACACCTGATGCTTCAGTGCTACTTTAACACACATACTCCATGCTCTATTTCACCAACTGTGACTCTATTTCCACTCTAACCTGACGTGTGTTCAGCCTGTCCTGATTAAGGTTCCAGTTCTTAAAGTGCATGTATGTATACTTAAGTGTATGTTTAACTCTCTGCAGCGGAGCCAGTCTGTCAGCACTCCTTTCCAGTGATAGCAGCTCCACATAACATGTAGTTAATCCACTTTTTCCTGTTTACCTGTCTGTCAGACAGAGCCCCCTTCACCGGAAGCTATGGTGCAGCAGCCGTTTATTTGGTTAGGCCCCTTTTCACATGTGAATATGTGGAGCATTTATAATGGTTAAACAGAGCACATGTGTATGTGTGAGCCTCTTCTTTTGGTTTATCCACAAGCACATTATGTCTTTCATGAGTCGTATCAGGGCGACACTGGACAAATTAGATGAATTACACTATGGAAAACAAACCACATGCTCCTTTAGACGTCGTTAGGATGTTTTTGATCACATCATATGAACACCTCTGCTGCAGACAACATTCTGATTTACATAGAGTTTATGATCAAAGTGAAATCAGTCTGTTTTTAAAGTATGGATATCAAAGAGCATTCACATGACAAATGATGTGTCAATGAAACAAGTCACATGGATGGATTTTAATGTACAAATGTGTCACTTTCAATCATATTAAAATGACACAGCACATTGTTTTCAGTAACTCTAGCTGTGGTCTCAAAGGTTCTAAAGGATGCAGGCAAATTACATTACAAGAACAAATAGCAGCCTGTTGCTGTATTCTATGTTTGAATCTTGAGGGAAAATGCTGTGATTTTTTTCTCTGCTTTGTTGATTAAATTAACTGACTCAGACTTATTGCAAAATATGTTTACTTTTACCTTTCAAGCCTGATACAATGCTAATTGTGCATCATTGTCCAAGACATAGGGATAAAAATAAAAAGCTTTATTAGACATTTGTAAGTTTTCCAGAAAATCTTTGGGCTATGGCATAATTGCTTAAAGTAGCCAACATATGCATAGCAGCATTTTGTGAGCTGTTTAATGTCACATCATGACTGTTTCATGCTGCCGTGTCATGTTGCCGCAGGTACTAACTAGTAGATGGTTTCACCACAGTTTTGATTTTAAGGGTCCCTGTACCTTAAATTTGAATTTGATTTCAGCTGTGTTCACCGTCTGTATCACCATGACTTTTTTTTCAGATGGTGATGGAAAGTGGAGACTGGCTGGTTGGTGGAGACCTGCAGGTTCTGGACAGGATTTATTGGAACGATGGGCTGGACCAGTACCGACTGACACCCACTGAGCTCAAACAAAAGTTCAAAGAGATGAATGCAGGTATGGTGACAAATTTAAAGTTCAGTTTTAATTATAACAATGAGGAAATCTTAAAGCCACAAGAGAGATATTATGGTCACAATGTGTATAGACTACTTTTTTCCCCTTTAAAATGAGAGGAAAAGTTTTGACTGTTTCACCAACATCAACACTTCTAGTCTTTGATGAAGAAATAAGTTGGTCACTTTAGCTACATCACAGAAGTGTTTGGAGTGATTCAGACCATTTGTCGATTCAGTGGTTAGACTTTTAGCAGCATGATCTTAGGGTACATTATGATATTTGATTGATTGTCTTGTTCAGATGTCTTCAGGTGTATTTGGTTGCATTTTTGCAAATGTTTCTTCTCTTCTTTTTTTTCTACATTTAGATGCTGTGTTTGCCTTCCAGCTCCGTAACCCAGTCCACAACGGCCATGCCCTTTTGATGAAGGACACACACAAGCGCCTCATTGAGCGAGGCTACCGCCGGCCCGTTCTCCTGCTCCACCCACTGGGAGGATGGACCAAAGACGATGATGTGCCACTGCCTTGGAGAATGAAGCAGCATGCAGCTGTGCTGGAGGAGGGTGTACTCAACCCAGACTCTACAATTGTTGCTATTTTTCCCTCACCCATGATGTATGCAGGGCCAACTGAGGTAATGATGATCAGCAGTGTTGTATTTGTATTTGCTTGTTTGACGTTTCTTTAAACACATGCATCATGTTTCCTTGAGAAGTGACAGAACAAAAGTGTGTCTGCAGCAGTGAGTAATGACAGCACATTCAGGGAAGATGATTGTCATCTACTTTGTCTGCAAATTTTGGAGAGTGACACATGACAGGAAAGTGGACTTAAAATTGTTTTGAGGCGCTCTGCTCAGTGTTTCCATGCCATACACAAACCTCTATTTGACTGAGTACATTTGTGTAAACGAGAATCTTTTAATCATTCACTTATGATAATGGAAAATCTATTGTGCAAATCATTGAGAACAGATTGTGGGCTGGTGGATGTCAGCGAGTCAATTTAATCTGTTTGTAATACTGAATTGGAGGTTTTTAGAGCCAGGCACACCCCCACCTATAGTATTATAGCTCTTCACTTTTTTACCCATTTAAAACAACTTACCATTGGTTTGCATGCTATTGAAATAATAGAACTTCCTCTGAAGTGTTCACATTTTAAAGAAGGCTCTGAAAAGCCCAGAGCTGAAACCACGTTTCCTCTAAGTTGATTTTTATAAGTTATCAAAAAATCATTGATCCTGAAATGTAGAAGCAAAGTAAATTTGAATTTAATGGCAGCACAATTACTAATTTGTTAAGGATTCATGTGTAGATTTAATGACTAGCGATAATGAGAAGCAGAAAAAACAGAACTCATGTTGAGTGTAAGTCCTTGATGGAAGCAGTTTTTGAAGGCTGGCTGGGGGAACTTATGTGTAGGTCGTTCAGATCTGCAGGAAAGAAAAAGTAAAAATTGGTAACATTTTATGCTTCATTATTTTGGCTAATCTGTCAGACCTCGTACTGTTTTGATATACTTTGCGTTTTGCTGAGTTTTCATAATTAAACTTTCAAATGCTTAAAAAAAAAAGAAAATATCTTTGTTAGAAGTTGACTCTGTATTTCATGGTTACACACCACAAAATCTATGATGTTTTATAAAGTTTAGTTGCACGGTGGTGGTTAGTGGATCTTATTTGTGTTTATTTTTTATTTAAACTTTTTCATGTTAGAAATAACTAAATGAATGTCCTTAAATTCAGGTTTTAATAGATGATTACATGACACAAAACCATTTTCTGTGAGTGACATTGTATATTTTTACGGCATTTTTTAATATTTTCTTTTAACCCCCCCATCCACAGGTTCAGTGGCATTGCAGAGCACGTATGGTTGCTGGTGCCAATTTCTATATTGTGGGTCGAGACCCTGCAGGCATGCCCCACCCTGACACAGGAAAAGACCTGTATGAACCCTCTCATGGAGCCAAGGTTCTCACCATGGCTCCAGGCCTCATCACTCTTGAGATAGTACCCTTTAAAGTTGCTGCTTACAACAAAGTCAAGAGAGCAATGGACTTTTATGATCCTAAAAAGTAAGTACTCAGTCATAATTAGATTTTCCTTTTTTGTGTAAGCATGTACTGCTATATATTTCTTGTAGCTTTTAGGATTATTTATTATGGTAATGGGATACAGGAAAGGTTTACAAGCAGTGCTCACTCACATTTGATTTAAAAGCTTATTTGTAAATTTAGTCCAGCATAATACCTCACATTTAGGCCAATTAGCCCAAGCTGCCTAAACAGACAGACATTATATTCTCTGAATTAATTTCTCATTAAGCTTGTTTTGTTTACAAAAAACCCCCCTGCCATCCATTTTCTGTCTTTCTTGCTTTCTATCTGCATTGACATTCTGAGCCAAGAATAACAGCAATTGTTTTTCTTCCTCTTACTGTTAAGAGGTTTTGTGGATTAGTATGACCTTTGATGTTGCTCAAAATTACAGAGACCTGCCACTGATTAAAGTCTGTATAGACACTGCACACAATTACTAGCAAAAATCATAGTTTCTTTCCTCTTTCCTCCAGGTCTGATGGAGCCGCTTCCATTAGCTTATGCAACTGTTGTTGTATTCAGCTTTTGGGAGTAATCAAAAGAATAGTTTTGTTTTCCATGCTGAACGTTTGGGATGTGAGGGCTGATGCAACATTTTGATTCATAACATTTCAGTCTTGTGTGAAAAGAAGTTTTAGAAAACAACTAGCATTTATTGAGATGAGGTGAGGAAAAAGTCTGTGGAATGTCACATTTCACTATAGGCTTTTTTTGTTTTTATCATGTTAGACAGTGTTGGAAAAGTAAATTTACTACATGAACTAGTTCAAAGTTCAGTTCACACAATTTAAAATGAACCAGTTCAGTTTACAGTTCATAATCCAAATTTTTTAACTAAGTTCACAGATCCCCAAATGAACTAGTTAATTTTTTTTTCTCAATGTGTTGCTTGGGGCTATTACCCACAGAATACTGGCATTTTCCAATTGTTGCCTCCCATTCAGTCCACACTCGTAGTCAGCTGCAGCTTTCACCGTACAGTATATTCTCAGAAACTTGAGGAAAAACTTGCTGCTTGATGTTCTTTTTTAATGAGGAATTATTAAACAATCTGAGATAGGAACCAGACTGAGGTAGGAAACTAAGGATGGACCTCAAAATGCAAAACAAACACATTTCACCTTTTCATTAAGTCACCTTTCAAATTTTAGTGAATGTATTTTTTTCTGACTCGTTTGCCCAAACAAAATTAACAGATTTAGAACTTCGGTCATAAAAGTGAAATATTTACCCAAATGAAAAAGTAAAAAACTAAACAAGAAAACCCCAAGTTTACACAAAAAGGTAATATTTTCCCACCTGGATCATCACTGACATTTAGAATAAAAAATTTAAAAGAAATCTTAAGTTATGATACGAAGATGCCATATTAATTATTAACCTTTGAGGCAGCAGGGGTAAGGCCGCTGCCTTCATCAGATTTTTCCTCCATCTTCGCAATTTGATGACGCATGCCCAGTGCGACTCTGTGGTAGCTGGTGTTGCCAGATTTGGTCTTTTCCTCCTAAATATTAAGGTCTGTTTATGGTGTGTTGTAGCCTATATTAAATAGTCAATGGTTATAGCCGGGATTTTGCCTGTGGGCTCCATGGCAATCTGGCACTCTCTTGAGCAAAGTTGAACTGTGAGCGAACGACGTTCACGAATGCGAGAATGAGCGTGCTCACGTTCATCAGGCAGAAATACAATACGTTCAGCTCACGTTCACCCAAAATATGAACGAGTTCATGAATGATTGTTCAATGAACTCATTCAGACACAACACTGATGTTGGATAGGTTACCGAGATGTATAGAGTTTTAAATATCAGTCCTAAGATTTTGATTTCAAAGTTTTAAATTTCTCAATACACGATCAATGTTGTCATAAAATAAAGCAAAGATAATTCATTTAGAGTTGTGGAAAAATCAAATGAAAGAACTAGAAATGTCTTTATAAACTGTTTTTAAAATACACAAAATGTAAAGGCATATAACCTGCTTTGTAGCTTTTTGAGATCATAAAAAATCATCTAAATTCCCTTTTTAAAGAAAGTTTTTCTCACATTTTATCATGCCATCGTCAATCCCTTGTGGAAAATGTGCCCTCCTACCTCTTTTTTTTCAATGTAATCCTCTTTTCATCTCACTTCCAGGCCATGGCCCAAATTATTAGGAAGCAAAGACTACTGAATTTCCAGTCTAAAGACGTCAATCTGATTTATAGCATTCCATTCTCTCAAGCTGGTCTTGCCAATTTTCAGGAATAATATGGATGACCAACTTAATCACAACACTCCTCCGTCTTCCTCTAAAGTGCAATGGCTCATATCAGAGCAAGCTGTTTCCAGTTTAACACTGGAAGAATTTCCATGGAGATTCTTTACCTAGCACAAAGCCAACTTTAACTTTTTATTGTGAAGGAGCCATAAGTTGTGCTGCCATATGATTTAAAATAAGAAATTTTACCCCATAACTTCTACATTGTGACCCTCAGTGTGCGCTTAGTGCAGATACAGGTATATTACCTGCTGGCAAAAATGTTAAAACTTCCTCGATTGTTCCAAGTAATTTATAGATAAAGATGAGTATTAAGCGATGAGTATTAAGCAAACTTTTATAAGAGCTCCCTTCAGCACTGGTATGTGGTTTGAACTGTCCTCTACTGCTTGCTTCACTTTAAGTTTCTTATTTTTTTTTCTTTCTTAGTCAAGCAATCACAAAGGGCAGTTTGAAGTCAGATTTTGGGGGGAAAAAGGAGAATATGTCAGTAAAAGTCTGAAAGATGTCAAAAGTTTTAGGAATTAACCCTGAAAGTTTTCCTTCCATGCAGTCGGGCTCAGTTTATATTGTGTGGTGAAGAAATAAAGAAATACCGTTTTTAAAACCAGTGACAATGAAGCAAGAGTATTTTAATCAAATTGTGTTACTGCTTTATTCTTCCTGTGTTAACTTTGACCTTTTAATCGAAATTGGAGAGAACACGAGCACGCACAGAGACAACATCAAACTCCACACTGAAAGGTCCCAAGTGAGATTTGGACCAGGAACCATCTTGCTGTGGGGCAACAGTGCTAACCAAAACACCACATGCTGTCCCTAATAGACTAGACACCTGGTGCTATTTCCCTTTTTCATCCCAAAGGTTTTACATGCAAAAACAGTTAAAACACTGACTTATTTGCTCTGTGATCCAACCAATTCTGAAACAGCAGCTGGCTCTGTCCTCTCATATTGGATATGCAGTTAAAAAACATCTGTTCATCAGTTTGAAATAAGCCTTAAAACCCTCCCTTGCTTTGTCATTTTTCTTTTTTAATTGCAGCCATCAAGATTATGATTTCATCTCAGGCACACGCATGCGTAAGATGGCCCGCGAGGGGGAGAACCCTCCTGATGGCTTCATGGCACCGAAGGCCTGGTCTGTGTTGAAAGAATACTACAAGTCACTGGAGAAGGCCTAAAGGTGGAGTCTCAGATTAAACAAAACAAAAAATAAACAAACATGGGAACACAGTGGGTTCTACTGATGTCTAACAAGATAAATGTGGGGACCACTCACTTCTATTAAAACCTCACTCTGACTTCTATCTGTGCTACATTTATCCTAACCTGTTGATTAAGATGCTGGTCTCAGTTTCTTTTAGTCTTGTCACATTTGTGTTTTAACAGTATGTGTTTAATTTAACTAAAATTCCTCCAAAATACTGTAGAAAAGGTCAGTGCACTGAAGATTTGATATTTCAAGAAAATGTGTCATACATGTACATCTTTGTATTTCTCACCAACTGAACAACTGTATATTCTGGTAAGTGATATTCAAAAGTAGTGTTTACAAATCTAAAGACCAAGAACGCTCGGAATGACCTGATTTGAAAGTGCTGTTGAGCAGTACTGAGTATTCGGGAATGAATGTTGAGTATTTGTGCTGTCCAAATTCTTTTTAAAAAAAGCTACTGCACATGCTGGAGTCTTCTAATTGCACCCTGAGCTCCAGACAAGCTGCTTTATACTGTACGCGTTCAAGTGGCTTTGGCAATTACTTAAATTTGATACGCTCTAGTATTTTAAGTAAAAGTTGAGTGCCTTGGTCTTCAGTAATTTCACATTGTGTCTTGTTTGGAATTAGGACACACACACATGCATGCTTTTGTCCCACCTGTTGCATTGTTACACTTAAACAGTTCATGTACTTAAACAACAAAGATCAATGCAATCACAAACTTCTGGAAGAAAAGCCTTCATTATCTTGTTTTTTTAGTCTATTTATTCTCTCCTAACATTACCATGTCTGTCATTTTAACTGTGATGTGCATGTAGATATGTAGTGCTTCAACATCTTGGTATTTTGTTAAGTTTTCACCATCTTCTTTTCTTTTGCCTTCCTGGAGTTAATATTTTCCATGTGGTAATTCGTTTTTAGAAGTTGGCCTGTTTAATCAGATGGTTGAGAGTTACAAAGGAATCAGATTTGTAATCTTGTCCAATAAACCATTTTTAGCAAAGAACAGTTTGTCTATTCTTTCCCTAGCTGTAAACTTTGCATTTGTTACATTTTAAAAAACAAAACAAATCAATGGTAGAAATAATAGCAAATTATCTAAGGATCACACTCGATTTTTAATGGGAGTGCTGAATTTGATTATGGAGTAGCTTGTTAGATGTCAGCCCAATTTCTGTAACAGTTTATGTTCCAGTAACTCCATACCTCATGATCTATTTGACTTTGCAACCAATCCACTTTATGTATTTATTGTCTAGATGAGCATCCCACTCTTCAAAATTACATTTCTTCAATTTTGTAAGCGTGACCCTGTGGAACCGTGGTGACCTCGTAATTAGTCAGTCAGCTACACATGGAATAAGACAGACCCTCTTTTGACCCCAATCAGACCTAAACACTTGGACAGTAAATACAAAGTGCTACAGCTGGGTTCCAGATGCAGATAGAGTGGAACAGAGAGGGTTAAATCCAGACAGAAATGTTGTCAGAAATACCCTGGATACTTCCATCTAATCCTACTCCAAGATGTAAGGATGAGATCTGCCAGCAGCAAATTTTTTGTACTATTCGCCAGATCTTGTTCAATCTCTCATGTTAATCAAGCTGGGACCTCAGTGCAACTTCAAAAGAAGAGCTGTTTTTTTTCACAGCAAATGATCAAATGATTTTGGAAAGATTGCGTTATGATTTCTGTTATCCTTTTAACTGTCTGGAAAAGATCAGTGCTCTCTGGGTAATGCAGGTGTCTGTTACCGCTTGTATCCATATCCTCTTGATGGTATCTCAGTTGTAGCCTGCACAGTCTGTTTTAGTTCTGGGTCAATTTTCAGCTTGTTTGCCCCATAATCAGATCTCTCTTTGAAACTTTTCCTCCCTCCGAGGGTGCGTTACTACGTGGCTCCCTGCCAAGGAGAATGCTGGAAGGTGCCAGAAAGAATTTGTCTTGTTCCGACAAACATTTGTGACTTCTGGCTTTGCACCGCTTCATTATATTGTGGCTGGTTGTTGTGAACAATTTGGACATTTTTAAACATCTGCAATTGGTATTTAAGATAAAGGATTTCTTAAGAAAAAAATGTACCAGGTGCAGAACATTACCTAACTTTTAAAATGACAGCAAGTGTGAAAGAAAAGCTGAATGCCATTCAGCTACAAAGCCAGTATATGATTTGTATGTTTTAAAATGAAGCATCTTGAGTGGCTACTTTTTCTTGCCTGTTTTTGGAAAGCACCTTGTAAACTACTTTTTATAGTCCACTGCCATTTTTAATATTTTTAGATATTTTATAATTCACAAAATGTCTGGTTTCAAGTCCAGAATGCACTTTTATTTTACAGCAATCCATCAATCAGAAACTTGCGCAAACATGTGCATTTTAATGTTCATTTCTTATTGGCATAGTTAAACTGAAAATATAAAAGGTCATTAATCTGAGAAAGTACTGCATTTTTTTTGGCATTAGCACATAAACAACAAAGTTGTTTATCATGCCAAAGTGAAAAAAAAAGAATTTGGCATAATCTTGTTGAGAGAAGCTTCATTTGGTGCCTTGTCACAGTGGTGACCAGAAACCACTTTATCCTCCTCATTTATAGTTTCAGATTGTTTTTGGGCCTTACATTTAGGATTTTTATCATCAGGTGTCCAGAAACAAAGTTCTTACTGGTGCTACTTTTGAAATCACAATTAGGCCTTATCTCAGAGAGGGAAACTGATTTTGGGCATATAGAGTCGGGTCCATAAATATTGGGACGTCAACTCTTTTTCTCATCTTTTGGGCTCTATGCACCACCACAACTGATTTACATTTATTTAAGGCAAATAAATGTAGTGTTATGCAATGGCCAAGTCAATAACCTGACATGAATCCGTTTGAGCATGTGTGACAGTTGACGGTCCTGTCACTATGCTTCCGACTGATCATGCACAGGGATATCCCTTTGGTCGACTGGTTAGCGCGCCCCGCCCGGGCCCACTACTTCACCCTGCCACACATGTATTTCACTTGAAGACAAAACTGAAAGGAAAATGCCCAAGAACAAGCAGGAACTGAAGACAGTTGGAGTAGATGCCTGGCAGAGCATCACCAGGGACGAAACCCAGCGTCTGGTGATGTCTATGCGTTCCAGACTTCAGGCGGTAATTGACTGCAAAGGATTTGCAACAAAGTATTAAAAAGTGAAACTTTGATTTATGATTGTTTAGTATGTCCCATTACTTTTGTTCCCTTAAAAAGTGGGAGGCACACGTAGAAACTGTTGTAATCCCTACACCGTTCACCTGATTTGGATGTAAATACCCTCAAATTAAAGCTCAAAGTCTGCAGTTAAAGCACATCTTGTTTGTTTAATTCCAAATCCATTGTGGTGGCATATAGAGTCCAAAGAGTTGATGTCCCAATATTTATGGACTTGACTGTAGGTGCCTTGTCACACCTGTAAATGGAATTTCCCAAAAACCACTTCATCTTCCTTATTTGAAAATCTTAATAGTAATAATAATAATGATAATGGATTGAAATTATGGATGTGGTTTATAACTAACGGCACTCAAAGCGCTTTCATTGGACTCCTCATTCATCCACTCCTCATTCATACTTAGTGATGGTAAGCTACGTGTGTGTATAAACAGCCGCCCTGAAACACACTGATAGAAACATGGTAGTGAAAGTGCACCACCAAAATATTCATACATCAGCAGTGCTGACACTGGAGGCAAGGAGGATGAAGTGTCATGCCAAAGGACACGACGACAGATGACTGGGGGAGTTGGATTCGGACTGCCAACCTTCAGGCGTTATCTGCTATACTGCCTGAACCACTGGTGGTGTGGATTCGGACAGTTTGAAAGCCTTATAATAAGATGATGGCCACAGGATGATAAAATACATTTTTCTCTCCATGCGCAAGTTACACTGATCTGTTGAGTCAGATATAATCTTTTATGTAAAGTGACATCTCTACATAAGGATGATCATATCAAGTATAATAGTAATTTTATTTTGATAGTTTGATGGAAATTTAAATAGCCACCTTTTAGTAATTTTTAAATAAAGTTTCTAGAATATTTAAATGTTTGAAGTCTTAAATGATTGTAGGGATATTTGAGTGAAATATATAATAGCCACTTAATGCAAAATGAACGAAAAGCCGGTCGGTTTAGCATACTGGAAAATACGTCTAATTTTTTCCATAACGTCCTACAAAATTGAGATTTTAGATTCTCAGCACCTTTTTTTATCCATTGTGATTTAGGCTCTATAATCAGCTTTTTAATTTATCAGCCTATTACAACAAGGCTGCCATACCAGGGATGTAAATCATTGTAATTAAGGCGTGTATGTTTCCATTCAGCAATTACAGACAATAAACTGGATTTTGAATAACAAACTTGTGTGTGAACAGGGTCCAAAAAAGATTTAAGAAAATTCAACTTAATTTCCCTGATTTAAATAAACCTCAATCAAAATCAAAAAATATTTGATACATTCTAATCTAACCAAGCATTTATGAGCATTTTGTTCCAGTAACATTTTGCCCTTTGAAATGACAACAATAATACGTCAAACAAATGTCAAAATTTCCTTAAAAAAAACAGTTCATAAAGCAAGATGTCAGATAGCTCGACATACTGCCATCAGCACAGTCCAAAAAGATCACACAAAATCTAAAACTGTTAATGAGCACATACTCTGCCCTGCACTATGCTTAAAGCCATCACAGAGGAACACGACTTTCCTTGAATTTGAACCATATCCTGCATATTTCAAAGTAAAGCCTGTTTTTATCACCACTGGCTTTGACTGAAACTCAAACCAGATGAAAGGAAATTGGAGATAAATACAGCTGGAGTCCATGTAAAAACAGAACCTTTTGGTCATATGGGATGTGACACTGATGATGTCATTGCATGTATGATGCATGCACATAGTGGTACACTGGTATTGATTTCACACTTAACATTTCATTTCTCTTTTTGACATGTAATTTGTCTGCACATGCTGCAAAACACTGGGTTGCTTTTGTGATGAGTATAATTGTTGCGTCTAAAGCTTAGTGCTTTTGGAGCTTCAGATTAATAAATGTATACAGGGCTGCCAAGTTTCAGAAAATGGCAAGAGTGAGACTTTGAGAGGTCAAAATCTTTTTCGCCGCAACCAAATGTCAGTGGCCAAATGCATTTTTTTTACTTTGATTTATCCTGTTTTTACATTCATTTA